>NW_021026074.1:142666-170074 GCF_004153795.1 Camellia sinensis
TGAGGTTAGTGTTTGTTTGCTATGGCCGGGGCAGACATGAGTTTCTTTCATATTCAGGAGATTGGAAAGGGTCTTCTATTTGTGTTTATTTCTTCCGTTCAGGCTAATGGAATGTTAAGTAAAGGTGTCTATATTATGATTGATAAGCTTGTGTGGTGAGTGAACGTGACACCGAGAGCAGGAGAGGTTAGAGAGAGTGTGCCTTGTACGAGGGAATTTGTTAATGTTTTCTTCCTAGAGGATCTACTGTCTTCCGTCCAAAACCGTGGATGTCGAATTTTCCATGACCTTCATCCCTAATGACAACACTATCTCTTAAAATGCGACTCCTATAAATGGGCACCGTGTTGGAGGTTGAGGGGAGTTACAACACTCTAGGTTAACAGGAGTTGCCTAGAAAAGTTTTATTGTGTGCCTGAGTGTTTCATCTTGGGGTAGCACCTATGGTGTGTTGAGAAGGTGAGAGACTTCCTGTATGAAGCTTATGTATTGATTATTAGAGGACTAGAAAACAATCACAGTGAAGAATAGGTTATCACCTTATTAGCCACGCGATTGGTATTGATCTGTTGACCGATTTCAGGAGCTTTAGTATTCTCTAAGAATTAACTTGAGGTTATCAAGTGGAATAGAAAGATCCTCGGTCACTTTGAGAAGCTAAGGGCGTAATATCAAGACTAGACTTAAGAACCGGTTATACATTGAGTGATACCTTGTGTTCACAATATGCTGACCCAAGCCGCATTTAGGATTTAAATGACATATGAGTAATTTAAGCCCTAACTGCATAAATTTTGGTATGATGATATTGATGACAATCCTAATTTATATACGAGGAGTAAAGAGGAAGCAGTGAGCAGCATTTGAGGAGTAGTACTTGCAGATGCTGTAGAGAGAAAGACGTTGTGAATGCAAAAGTTTGAGAAGTGTGAATTTTGTTTGAGTCATATGTATCATTGTTTGGTCAGGGTGTAAAGGTAAAGATGGGTATTTGTGGGAGTTAGCAACAAGTGTAAGTGGTAGAACTGGTGTGAGTTGCCCAACCTATAACTGTGCTGTGATATGAGTATACGAGCTGTTCTAGGGTTTGCTGAATCATATAAAACAGTTGTGGAATGGGATGTCTGCTGTATTGCTTTTCCTTTTATAACACCTCACTAAGAAAGAGGGTAAAGTTTGAGTGGAATGATGATTGTGGACGTTGAGTTTCCAAGAGTTTAAACATATTGTTGATATCAGCTCCAATCTTCCTTACTTACAAGGTCCGGAGTAGTTTTCTGATGTATACGTGATGCTATCATGATAGCGGGATTTAGGATGTGTGGCATCAATGCAACAATGGGAAGGTGATTATTATGTGTTGCACGACAGTTGAAGAATGATACATGAGAGAAGACTATCGCTATGCCACGCACTTGAGTTAGTTAATAGGTGGATTTTTCGCGTCTTAAATATCATGGCGCATTATGTTGTATGTGAGTCATAGTGAAATATTGACACTGAATCGACTAGAGTTTGAAGTATATTAGTCACCCCCCCCCAGCAGAAAAGAGAACTAAATTTGACGCAGGAAGATGCTTGGAGTTGTTTAAAAGATGTGTTGATGTCAATATTTTGTATCATCGGAGAAGAAATGTGGTACAGATGCCTTGAGTAGGAAGGTCGCAATGTTGGAGATATATCGACTACTTGGTATTAAGGATATGTTTGTTGGAAAAATAGACGTTTGAGGTGGAGTGTTACGCCTGGTGATAGGCTTATTTTAGTCAATTGGAAGTTCAGCAACCTTAAGAAGAAACGGATTCACTTTAAGCACAGGCAGATTGACCACACGTGTGAGCGTATTAAAGGAGAGATGGCCAAGAGGGTATAAGAATGTAACTTTGTGGTTAGTGATGACGGATGTTGCTTAGATTTCACGTAAGTTGAATTTGGTTTCTGTTGGTTTGATTGAGGAAGTGATTAATGGCAGAGCACACTAGTTCTACTAGTTATAGTTATACAATTCATCTTGGAAGTACTAAGATGTTGATCAAGGGATACTTTATGAAATTTTCTGATGTGGAATGTATAAAGAGATATTGCAAAGAATTTGTGGCTTACAGTGTTTTGGTTGTATAACAAGATTTCTAAAGTAGAAATATTAGAAAACCTGCGGGGAACTACACCCTTAACCTATACCAGAGGTGAAGTGGAGATCAATGATAACCAATGGACTTTGTGTTGGTTTTGACCTTTAACTAGTGTAACACGATGCGTTATGGGTTGTCTGTTGATAGATTACCAAGTAGCACATTTTAATTGCAGTATCGGTAATGAACTATCTCCTCAAGCATACGAATTGCCAAGTTGTTATGTGAAGGCAGATTGTTAGATTGCATGGTGCACCTGGTCAATGTGTCAGATCGGACTGCTCTTTTGTGTCTAAGTTTTGGGTTGGTTACAGTCAAGTTTATGGTACTTTGTTATTTTTAAGTCAGCTTATCCCTTAGGACAAGATGGGTATTGGAGAGGACATTCAAATCTTGAGGATATTGATGGCTTATGCTATTGGAGGTGGAGAAGGTAATTCGGGATGATTATTTGCCGTCATAGAGGAGTATTGCGATATTAATAATAGTTATACATTCTAAGTTGGAGTAACGCCGTTATGAGGCTTTTGTATGTGAGGAATGTAGGTCTCACTTATTGGCTAGGTATGAGAGTTTGTAGAAGGGCGAATGTTGCGGACTTATTTGGTGAGATGCTACAACACAAAATTATCACATGTAGAGAGAAGATATTGAACAGCATCAGAGCGTAAACAAAAAAAAAGTTATGTTGATCGTAGGAGAGATATTAGAGTTCTATGTGGGGGATATGGTATTCTTGAAAGTATCACCATGGAAAGGAGTCACAGGTTTGGAAGGAAGGAAAGTTGGAAGTTCTAGATACCATTTGGACCATTTGAGTATAGAGAAGGTTATGAGTGTGTTGATTACCGTGTTTTTGTACCTCCTAGGTTGCAGGATCGCAAATGTGTTTCACGGTTCTATGCTGAGGAATATTGTGCCACAGTCCGTCGCAATGGATAGATTAATGAGACCGCTGCAAAGATTAGAAGGACATTTTTTTGAGTAATGAGGAGATACTCTTTGTTCAAATTTTGGATTCGAAAGAGAAATGTTTGCGTAGTAAAAGGTCAGTTAAATTGTTTAGGTATGTGGCGTATTCAGTTTGAAGAGGTGACTCGGGAACGCACGTGAGCGGCGAGATGCGCAAGAGTATCACATCTATTCTCTATGATTACTCAGTTAGTTTCGAGGACGAGAACTTTTTTTTTAGTTAGGGGAGAATGTGAGAACGCCGAATTAAAAATTAATGTAAATAATTAAATAATATATATTACAATCTCAAATATGGTGTGAATGTCTAGGTGCAAATTAATATTATTTGGAGGACTTTAATTTAATTTAAACTAAAAATAAATTTATGGTTGAAGAGTTTAATTTAGAGACAAGTTTATGTAAAAAATAAAATAAAAAGAGAGAGAGAGGAGGCGGTGACTTGAATACTAGACCAAAGGAATATATAAGACTCCTACCATGGAGTTGCATGTAACTTATACATATGTTTTGTATATGTTATCGTATTATTTGACTATGTGTGCCACCACTAGTATAAAATAAAATAAACACAACACCCTACTCTATTATTGTTCACACATAGGGCAAACAACAGACGACCACGGGAGAGGGTTAGAGAGAAGGAAAAAGAAGATGATGTTGCAATCAAAGAACTTGGGTGTGTTGTGTTGTGTTGATCATCAAAGGGTAAGCCCTCCTTGGTTTTCTTATCTCTTTTTGTTCTTCATCTGTATTCTATAATTATTTGTTCTATTGATGGAGAGGTGTAGGTTTAGTGATTGGTATATAGATATCCTATTAAAGAAACTGAGGAGTTAAATTTATGTGTAAAGATTGGGTGTATTTTCGTCCAAAATTCTGTACAAAGTCACAAATTTTAAAAATCAGAAACATATCAAACGGTTATGAATTTTAATCTGAAATTTTTACAGTAGATCAATTAACATTGAATTACGATATTCTGGAATTTTTTCATAATTTTTGGGAGTCGAAATCCATATAAATTGAGGTATTCAATCTGTCCAGGAAACCAGTCCGAAACAGTAAATGCGGAGTGTTTTCTCTTGGGGTATAAATCAAAAATTATCAGAATATAGTGTCATTAGAACCGGTTACGAGTCTAGTTTACATACGTTTTTGGCCTTGCATTGATTGGCTGTGTATTATTAGAGAAACGTCCATTTTTAAAAGTGCTGCAGAAAAAAACCTGTCTTGGATATAATAGAATTAGTAGAAAATTATTTTGATAAGGAAAAATCAAGTGAAACCAATTGGGGTTTTGAAAACAATTAGGAACTATATTAGATCATTTTGGAGGTTATTTGGAATTTTTTGAATAGCGTTGGAGTGGGTTGTTGTAATTTTCAAAGTTGCGAATAAGGTTGGGGAGGCTTGTTGAATTTCTGTTTTATTTAAAGTCACAATGTAATTAAGTTTTTGACCGGAACCATGTGCTTGGGTGATTTTAAACCTTGAAAGAACATGAACGTTAGATAATATTTAAGAGAACGGTGAGTTGGTGTTGAGCGTGATGTCAGTGCTCTTAGTTTGGGGTTACTAGTTCGTATTCTTTTAGTATTTTTTAGTAGTGACGTGTAGTTTCATATGTTCAGAGCACTAGTTGCGACTTTTCTACTCTGTCGAGATTATATTATTTTCGTTTCCAAGTGAGTAGTTTCTGCTACATATTTTATAAATGTTCCCTCATACCCTGAACTGTTGGAAAATTAAATTGTGTTTTCATGAATTAACTGCTTGATAAATTACTTATATTATCATGATTCAAATTATTTCTGAAACGATGTGCTGAACTTGGGCATACTGTAAACTATTTGATTTTTGGTGCTCATGTTTATAATGATGAACTACCATGTTTTTGCGAAACTGATGTGTATTGATTATTTGGGACCATGTGTGTATTTGTCCAGGGAAATTATTCAGTGTGTGGTGACTTGGCCACTAGGGAACAGATCGGGTTGGGCGGAGACTCTAGTGCTCAACGATTGTAAGGACAGACCCTTTAAGAAACGAATAGGTGACCTTTCAATCGGATCGTCTTTGAGAAAGGCCAGGTGCCACCGCTTGAGGATGACGTCTTAGTTCGGTATTGGATCCGAACGGGCTTATAGCCTGAGAATGTGTGGAGATTATTTGTTTTTTTTATTTAGATACCCAGAAAATTATTGGTGTTATGTTTAATCTGTTTTAAGATGGGAAAATGTCGTTTATACTGTTCTTGCGGACATGAGTTTGTAAGTGTTGAAGTGTGGACCTTCTTTTTTAAACAGATGTATTACCAAACATGTATGCCATATCTGTTTGTGAATATATAACTTTTTTGGAATTGAACCCTGTTGTCAAACTCTATTTAATAGTCCATGTGCTACTCACTGAGAGCTATCAGCTGACTGTAGTTTTTATCACTTTCCAGGTGTTAGAAGGACTTAGATGGACTCATGGGCGTAGCGGGACTCAATTGAATGACTTAAGGCATTCCTATTAGTTTTTAGAGTGTTATGTCAAGTTTGTTGCAGCTATTATATTTATTCTTATCGAAGTTCATTAGTAAGAGATTATTTTTGAATATGTGGGCTTTGTTAATTAGATCCATAACATTTGGATAGTTTTATAGGTTTTGATTTCGGTTGATTTTTGCCAGTTCATTAATAACTGTGAACATGTCTGGATTGAGTTTTGCGTTATTTATTATTGGATCTATTGTTCAGTGTTCAATGCGGATTGAATTCGTGTTTAGAGCTTAAGTGTGCCTTGGGCTAAGTCCCTGTAGCCAGGCCGGTCATGCCGGATTCTGGCGGATTGACAATTGTGGTATCAGAGCTGTAGATTATCAAGTTACATACTTGCATTTCATCATTTAGACGAGGTCCGATGTCCCTATAGTCCTTAGTAGTGTTTTGGTTAAGTAGTTTCGTTTGAAGCTTGTGTTGAATCGTTCTTGATTTTCATTTTGAAAGTTAAGAGTTGGTGACCTAGATTATTTACAACGGATTTTGATTCTTTGTGAACCTTTGATATTTTAGTTACCGTGTTGTAAATCCATTAGGAGAAACAGTAGTATTGAGAGATGTCAGTAGATCTTGTCAGATAAAGATAAGATGGTAGGATTTTTCTTTAGTGGAATTTGATCTTTAAGAGATGAAGGAATTTTGACGGATTTTGAGTATGGATTTGTTATGAGCATCACGCCCTGTTGGATTTGTTTAGAAAGAGGTTTGTTTTTCTATGCCGGCAACATGGTTTTTCTTTCAGGAGATGTGAAAGGGTCTGTCTATTTGTTTTATTTTTCCCTTTCAGGCTAATGGAATGGTTAAGTAAAGGTTGTCATGATTATTTAGCTGTGTGGTGATACTTGAACAACAGAGCGAGGTAGAGGATGTTGCCGTTAGTGAGGAATTTTGTAATGTTTGTTCTAGAGGATCTACCTGTCTTCCTCCAGAACGTGAGTGTCGAATTTCCATTGACGTTAGATCCCTAATACAACAACCTATCTCTAAAGCACCTATAGAATGGCACCGTTGGAGCTTGAGGCGGAGTTACAAAACTCAGTACAGAGTTGCTAGACAAGGTTTATTAGGCTAGTGTTTCCCTGGGGAGCACCTCGTGTTGGTTTGTGAAGAAGAAAGGATGGTCTATGAGATTATGTACTGTTATTAGAGAATGAACAAGTCACAGTAAGAATAAGGTATCCTTTGCCACGCATTTTGATGATCTGTTGACCGATTTCAGGGAGCTAGGTATTCTCTAAGATTAACTTGAGGTTAAGCTATCAACTAGTTGAAAGTAAGGATGAAAGATATTCCCAGACCGCTTTTTAGGAACCCGTTATAAGCTTATGATTCTTGGTGATACCTTTTGGTCTCACAAATGCACCCGGCCGCATTTATGGAATTTAATGAATAAGTATTTAAGCCCCTAACTGCATAAATTTGTGTAGTGATATTGATTGACATCCTAATTTATTCGAGGAGTAAAGAGGAGCAAATGAGGCAGCATTTGAGAGGTAGTACTGCAGATCCTTAGGGAGAGAGACTGTATGCAAAATTTAAGAAGTGTGAATTTTGGTTGAGCATCTGTATCATTTTTGGGTCAGGTGGTAAGGAAAAGATGGGTATTGTGGCACTCACACACGGAGGTAAGAAAATCGTTGATTTGGCCACGACCTACTTCTGTGATTAGAGGTACGTAGCTTTCTGGGTTTGCCTGGAATATTACAAACAGGTTTGTTGAAGGAATTCTGCTTTGTTATTGCTTTTCCATTATAAACCTCACTAGGAAAGTGGTATAAGTTGTGAGTGAATGATGATTGTGAGTGTAGTTTCCAATAGTTTAAACAATGGTTGTATCAGCTCCAATCCTTGCCTTACTTACAGGTGGAGTAGTTTTCTGAGTATTACGTTGATGCTTCATGATAGGGTTAGATGTTGCCCATGCCCAAACATGGGAAGGTGATACTTATGTGTCACCGACAGTTGAAAATACATGAGAGAAATATCCTATGCACGACTTGGATGTTAGTAATTATGATTTTCGCTCTTTAAGATCTGGCGGCATTATTTGTATGGTGAGTCTGTTGAGGATTTACACTGATCATAAGAGTTTGAAGGTATATTTTCACACAGAAGGAACTAAATTTGAGGCAAGGAAGATGGCTTGAGTTGTTAAAAATTTTGATGTGAATATTTTGTATCATCCGGAGAAGGAAATGTGGTGACAGATGCCCTTGAGTAGAAAGGTCGCAATTGAGATATAGCTACTTGTGTATATTAAGAGTTCGTTTGGTGGAAGCATGAGACGTGGGGCTGAGAGTTGTTACGCCTGGTGATAGGGCTTATTTAAGATCTTGACAGTTCAGCCAACTTGTAGAACGGATTCATTAGCACAGGAGATGACCAGCCAGGTGAGGCGTATTAAAGGAGAGATGGCAGAGGGTAAAAATGTTGACTGTGGTTAGTAATGACGAGGTTGCTAGATTCCGTAAGTTTTGAAATTGTGTTTCTGTTGGTGGTGAAATTTGAGGAGGAGATATGCGCGATGAGGCATAGTTTTCTAGTTATAGTTATAGCATTCATCTTGGAAGTACAAGATGTATCGGGATCTTTATGAACATTTTTGGTGGAAATGGTATAAAGGGAGACATTGCAGAATTTGTGGCTCAGTGTTTGGTGTGTGTAACAAGTTAAAGTAGAAATTAGAAACCTGCGGGGAACTACAAGCCCTTACCTATACCAGAAGTGGAAAGTGATCATGATACCATGGACTTTGTGTGTGGTTACCTTGGTACTAGTAGTAATCAACGATGGCAGTTTGGGTTGTTGTTGATAATTAAACCAAGTCAGGCACATTTTATTGCAGTTCGGATGAACTAATTCTCTAGCTCGAATTTGCACAGTTTTATGGAAGGGAGATTGTGAGATTGCATGGTGCACCTGCTACACGCTGTCAATATGTCAAGACGGGACCCTCGTTTTGTGTCAAGTTTTGGGGTGCGTACAGTCAGTTATGGTACTTGCGTTAAATTTATAGTTCAGTCTTATCACCCTTAGACAGATGAGGATGAGTAGGACATTCAAATCCTTGAGGATATTTGAGGCTTATTTCTTTGAGGGAGTAGAGGTAATTGGGAATGATTTATGCCGCTCATTGGAGTTTTGCGTATAATAATAGTATCATTCTAGTTTGGAGTAACGCCTATGAGCTTTTGTATGTGAGAAGTGTAGTGCTCACTATCTGGTATGGTTGGTAAGAGCGAATGTTGCGGACTTGATTTGGTGGAGGATGCTACATCAAAAATTATTCACCATAGAGAGAGAATTTATTGACAGCTCAGAGTAGACAAAAAAAAAAAGTATGTTGATTCATCGTAGAGAGATTAGAGTTTCATGTGGGGATATGGTATCTGAAATATCACCATGGAAAGGAGTCACAGGTTTTGGAAAGGAAGAAAGTTGAGTTCTAGATACATTGGACCATTTGGTTATTAGAGAAGGTTAGTGAGGTGTGTACCGTGTTGTTTTACCCCTAGTTGGCAGGAGCGCATAAGTGTGTTCACGTGTCTATGCTGAGGAAATAGTGACAGTCCGTGCATGTGATTAGATTATGAGCCGCTTCAGATTAGAAAGGATTTTTTTGTGAGGAGATACCTGTTCAGATTTGGATTCGAAAGAGAAAATGTTGCGTAAAAAGTCATTAAATTGGTAAGGTACTGTGCGTAATCATCTAGTTGAAGAGGGACTTGGGAAACGCGAGTGGGAGCGATGCGCAAGAAGTATCCACATCTAATTCTCATGATTTACTCAGTTAGTTTCGAGGACGAAACTTTTTTTTAGGAGGAGAATGTGAAACCCGAATATAAAAATTAAGTAAATAAATTAAATAATAATATACAACTCAAATATTTTGTGGTGAATTCTAAGGTGCAAAATAAATATTATTGGGACTTTTAAATTAATTTTAAACCTAAAATAAATTTATGTGAAAGTCTTTAATTTAGAGACAAGTTATATAAAAATAAAAATAAAAAGAGAGAGGAGGAAGGGGTGACTTGAACTCTAGACCACAAGGTTAATATAAAGACTCCTACCATTTGAGTTGCATGTAACTTATAACATATTTTTGATATTTATCATTTATTTGACCTATGTGCCCACCACTAGTATAAAATAAAATAAACACAAACCCTACTCTATTATTGTTCACCACATAGGGCAACAACAGCAGCCACGGGAGAGGGTTAGAGAGAAGGATAAAAAGAGAAGAATGTTGCAATCAAAGAACTATTGGTGTGTGTGTTGTGTGTGATCATAAAGGTTAGCCCCTTGGTTTCTTCTCTTCTTTTTGTTCTTCATCCTTATCTATAATTATTTTGTTCATTGATGGAGGAGGTTGTAGGTTTATGTATTGTGTATATTAGATATCCTATTAAGAAACTTGAGGAGCTAAATTATGTGTAAAGATTGGTGTAATTTTCAGTCCAAAAATTCTGTACAAAGTCACAATTTTAAAAATCAAGAAACCATATCAAACGCTGATGAATTTTAATCTGAAATTTTTACAGTAGATCAATTACACATTGAATTACATATGCTAATTTTTCATAATTTTGGGAGTCGAATCCATATAAATTGAGGTATTCAAATCTGTCCAGGAAACCAGTTCCGAAACAGTAAATTCGGGAGTGTTTTCTCTTTGGGTATAAATCCAAAATTATCAAATTAGTGTCATTAGAACCGGTTACGAGTCTAGTTTCATACGGTTTTGGCCTTGGCATTGATTGCTCGTGTATATTAAAGAACCGTCAATTTCTTTAAAGTGCTGCAGAAATAAACCTGTTTTGGATATAATAAATTGTAGAAAATTATTTTGATAAGAAAATCAAGTGAAACAATTGGTTTGAAACTTAGGATATATTAGATCATATCTGGAGGTTATTGGAATTTTTTGAATACGTGGAGTGGTTTTGTAATTTCAAAGTAGCGAATAGTTGGAAGGCTTGTTTGAAATCTGTTTTATCTTAAAGTCACAACTTAATTAAGTTTTGACGGAACCCATGTCTTGGGTGATTTTAAACCTTGAAAGAACATGAACTTAGATAATATTTAAGAGTAACGGTTGAGTTGGGTTGAGCCGTGTCAGTGCGCTTAGTTTGGGGTTACTTAGTTCGTATTCTTAGTATTTTTAAATTAGTAGTGACGTGTAGTTTCTATTGGTTCAGGGCACTAGTTGGACTTCAATACTCTATTCGAGATTATATTATTTCGTTTCCAATGAGAGTTTCATTGCTACATATTTTATAAATGTTCCCCATACCCTGAACTGTTGGAAAATTAAAATTGTTGTTTCATGATTAAACTGTTATTAAATTATTATATTATCAATTGAATCAAATTATTCTGAAACATGTGGAACTTGGCATACTGTTAAACTATTTGTTTGGTCTCATGTTATAATGATGAACTACCATGTTTGCGAAACTGAGTGTATTGATTATTGGGACATGTGTGTATTTAGTCCAGGGAAATTATTCCACTGTGTGTGTGACTCTGCCACTAGGAGAACAGATCCGGGTTGGGCCGTGATGACTCTAGTGCTCAACGATTGTAAGGAACAGACCTTTAAAAACAACTAGGTGACCTCAATCGATCGTCTTTGAGAAAGCCCAGGTGCCACCCTGAGGATGACTCTTAGTTCGTATTGGATCCAACGGGGCTTATAGCCTGAGAAATGTGTGGCAGATTTATTTGTTTTTTTATTAGTACCGAAAAATTATGGTGTTCATGTTATAATCTGTTTTAAGTGGAGAAATGTCGTTTTTCATTTCTTGGCGAGACATGAGTATTTTAATTTGAATTGATTTGAACCTTCTTTTTTAAACAGATTGTATTTACCAAACTGTATGCAATCTATTTTGTGATATATAACTTATTTTGGAATTGAACCCTGTTTCAAAATGTATTTACTATCCAGTTGCTACACGAGCTATCAGCTGACTTAGTTTTATCACTTCCAGGTGTTAGAAGGACTTAGATTGGACTCATGGCGTAGCGGGGACTCAATTGCATGGACCTCTAGGGCATTCCTTTAGTTTAGAGTGTTATGTCAAGTTTGTGCATATTTATATATTATTCTTATCGAAGTTCATTAGGATTATTTTTGATATGTGGGTGTTTATATCCCATAAGTTTGGATGGTTTTTATTACGGTCTGATTTTTGCCATTGTTATTGTGACATGTCTTGGATGAGTTTGGTTATTTATTATTGACTATTGTTCAGTTGTCAACTGTGATTGGATTCGTGTTAGGCTTACGTGTGCCCTTGGGCTAGATCCCTGTAGTCCACGGCCGGGATCATGCCCGGATTTGGGGTGTGACATCTACTAACGACGTACGTGTGGGGTCAAGCTCCCTCTCTCTCTCTCTCTCTCTCTCTCTCTCTCTCTCTCTCTCTCTATACATTGGTCCCACCATTTTAACTTGGCACACTTCCCTGCAGGGCTATGTTTGATGGATTTGGCCATTCATTATACACATACTGGAGAAAATTTGCTGCCTTTTTTGGATTGTTCTTTTCTGTTCTTCCTTTCTTTCTTTCTTTCTTTCTTTTTCTTTCCTCTTTTGCATAGTAACTCAAGGAATTTTGCTTCTTATGTACTTCAATTATTTCAAGAAGCAAATGTGTTTTCCTTAGTTATGGTCCGTTAGTTTGTTCCACTCTTTTGACTTACCCTTCTTTAACTGAAGCAGATTTATTGTTATTTATGGATCAAGTTGGGATAATACTTTAGATTTTTTTTTTCTTTAGCAAAAGGTATAAAGAGAAAAAGGAAGAAGTGGTAGAGCCAGAGGTTGATCCTGAACGAGATCAGTGGATGGTTTTTGCTTATCATGTATTTAAATTGCTACATAATTGCTTTTGTGTTGTTTTGCTTAGGTTGTTACTTGCACTTTGCTGACTTATATATTTTTTCTACAATTCTGATAGATATCTTTGAAGGCAGATGAAAGAGATGTGTATGATTTCTTCTCGAGGACCAGAAAGGTTAATACTTGTTCTTTGTTTATCCTTGTATGGCTTGTGATTTCAGATTAAGTATGCTATCAGATTAAGTATGCGATTCAAGCGAGGACCGGAAAGGTTAATACAAGTCATTCTATGTTCACTTTTTATATTTCAGTCTATAATAGATTAGAAGTTGTAAGGCATGAGAAGGTTGCCTACAGGCTTCATTTAGGCATTACCATCTAAACTTTTTTTTGTTGTATCAATTACATTTTGTTTCTTGGGCAAACCTAAATAAAATCCAAAATTTGGGAATTTTTTAACTCTATTTTTATGCAAGAAATAGGAACTTGCCATATTTTATTTAAAAAAGTTCAAAGGGTGCTAAATGAAATTGTATTACTTAGTCTTTACCGTGTTTGAACTTTGAAGATCTATAATTTTATTTTATACAGGTAAATGAAGCTGGCCAAAATGAATCAACTTTCACATTGATTTTACTTTTTATTATCTTTAGCGTACAATTTATAATATTTTGGCAGGCAATCAAAGTCGTCTATTGAAGACCCACTTACTTTGTGCATACTTGCCTTGCAACTGCCCCTTGAAGTTTTGTGCTTCTTGGGCTTCTCACTGAGGGGCAGTAATGTAATATGTGATGGTATATTATGTTTGATGGTGAACTAATTATTTGTGTTGAGTATTTCTAATACCATTAAATTACAGTTCCAGGTCCCAGATGTACGACTTATAATGGATCGCAATTCAAGGCGTTCCAAGAGAGTTGGGTAAATTCAATTTTTCCTGCCATAGCCAAAAAATTATCTCAATTTAATTTTTTTATTATGCTATAACTATTTTAATTCTATCATGGGTGGAGGTTTGTCATCTTGTAATGAGGTCAGAGATAGAAGACTACACTTTTTTTTAACAACTAAGACTATCATCAACAAGTGAAGATGACAGAGCAAAAGGCACACTAATCATGTTGAAAAAGTCTAGATGCTAAATTGACAAGTAAATATGGACTAACAAAATTGCAGTAAGGCCAAGTCCAATGCTTTGTAAGATAGATGATTACCCCTTGCCCTTCTCTTCCACCCTCCTCCACCATACAATGTAAACTCGCCAATTTTTTTTATTTTTTTATTTTTGGTTTTGGAGATGGGCTTCATGAAATAGCATTGGTTAAAATTTGGTTTTGGTAATGGAGAAATGTTTTAAACATTGCATAGCTATTAATGTGTTTGTATTGTTTTAGTGATTTTAAAATGTTGAGGGTGAACATTGTGGAAAAAAATTGAAGGACATTTTTTTTTTTTTTCTTCGTGTAGGATGGTATTTGCTTTGATGTCTCATATTTCATTTGTTAGTGGAAGTTGTTTACTTTCCCTAATGCTTCCACGCATTAATAGATATTTGATCAATAGCAATTAGAGAGTGTCTGATTGTAGGATTCGAGTTCATTAAAGTTTATACTACTGGCATATTCTATAAAGTCATAATGGTCCGTTCCATTTATTGCTTGTTGTATCCTCTGCAAGTTAGTGGGTTTGATGGTGTGGTTAATAATATATTCCCCACCCACCCCCAAAAAAGGAAAAAAATATGTTTGGATTGGGCAGTAAAATTTGTTAATCTTATTATTGAATTCACTTTCTCATCTAATCAATGTCCATTTCCCTTCTTAGTATCATCTAGATGCTAATGCAGCTTCTTTGCAGTTATATTGAATTTTTTGATACAATGTCAGTCCCTATGGCAATAGCACTCTCTGGCCAGCCTCTTCTTGGTCAGCCAGTAATGGTTAAACCATCAAAAGCTGAAAAAAAATCTGGTTCTATCTACTACAGCCACAGCTGGGGTTGTAGGTGGGCTCATAGGCCCCTATTTGGGGGTTGCTAGAAGAGTATGTTCCTTTCTATTGAGGTAAGAAACATCTGCTATTCCTTTCTTATACTTTTTTTTATGCATGGATACGTTGCTACAACATTTTGTTCTTGCTGCCCAGGTGAAGAAACCACACTGGTTGTCCTATCCATGTGCTGCCACTGTCCATGTTTTTGATCATAAGGTTAATTTGGGAAACCTAGGGAGTGATAAGTCATATAGTGCATCTAATCTTAATCATTCTATTTTATCACCCACCTCATCTCTCTCTTTTATAAAAGGTAAGATTCCTTTCTTAAATCAATGGTAATTGTGCCATTTTCTCCCCCTTCACTTTAAAGCACATTGCAACTCTTCTGCAATTAGCTGGAGACATTGAAATTGCTTATGATTAAGCATGTTTCATTTTTGTTGTTGACATTTGAAAATTTTCTAATTGGGGCAATTGTAGAAATTGCTATCATTAAAATGATGGAGAGAAATTGGATCAATACTATTAAATGAAATTGTGAAAAGAATCTTTTCTGTGCATCAAGTAATGTAAGAGATTCACATGTAGTCCTCTGAATAAGGAAACATACAAACTTAAATGGCATGAACATGACGAACTTATTTCTTTTTTGAAGAAGCCTGATTTTCTTTTCTTTCTTTCTTCCTTGAAAAAAAAAAAAAAGCCTAAAACTTGCAAAAAGATGAAAGTATTACACAATTGCACAACACTTCACTCTCTTAGTTAACTTTTCACTTGCATTTCTTGAACATGCTGGAAAAGAATTACAAGTTAACTCTTTAATGAGGTCAATGAAGTTACACAGGAAGTCATTTAGGGGAAAGCTCATTGGTGGACTCAGAATACACCAAATGATTAGTTCCTTATAATGGTTGCTTTTGCATTCCACAAATATATATACTAACAATTTTTTTGCTCTTGAGAAATGTTTCCTTTGTTTTTGAAAATTCATCATTCCATTTGTGTTTCTTGTACTCATTCTCGCAGATTGTGAGACTTCCAAGTCAAGTAGCCACGTTTTCTAAAGTCGGTGTTGAGCTAAGCCTCTTCCTTGTTCCTTAGGCTGCCCCTTGAGGGGATAATTGTGATGACCTCGATCTCCGAACAATTATATTATATTGTTTCAATAAGCTCAATTGTATGATTGTGTGTTTAATTGTGTGATTGCATGCTTACTTTTGTAGTTATCTGTCATTACATGGAATATATGTTCACTTAACGACTTAGAATCAAAAATTGAAAGCCCGAACGGCTTAAGAAGCCAAAATTGCCCAATAGGCTAATTAGAGTATTTAAAATTTTATGGAAACTTTCGTTAAAATTTGATTCGGATCAAAATAATTAGAATGAATTAATTGAACTTAGTTAGAATTGAGCCTAATTAATTAAATTTATGTAAGCCAACTCATGACTTGAACTCATAGCATATACAAACATATGAGCTGAGATTTTGAGAGAGAGTGAAGGTGATTTCAACAATTCTAGAAAGAAGGAGAATTCGAAGGAAATTGTAAAGGACTTGGAGGATTCAGCTAGAATACACTTGAATTCACACATTAGGTATGTAATTCATCCTAAATTCTTGGAATTAAATCATGTGGAAACTAAGCTCGTGGAGTTATAGGATCATTTGTTTGAATTTGAGTAGGTTGAGCATGAATTACCATGAATATGATTAATTTGAGTTGAATTATGCACATGCATGCTTGACTTTTCATTTTGAGTTAAGATTTCTTCAAATTTATACATGCATGAAGCTTAGGAGGTATGAACTTGAACATCATCCTTGGATTAATGCATTTCATATCACTTTGTGGTGTTTTAAAAAGAAGAGGACTTAATCCATAACATGCAGGTTTTAACTTGACAATATAAGCTTGAATTTGGACAATTGGAGCATAAATTTGGATAAATGGTTTCAAGTTGGAAGTGTTTTCATGTTATACATTGTTTTTCCAAGTTTTTGTACCAAAAACACAAGTTTTGGACCTTTGAATATCAAGTTTGAACTTCAAACGCAATTCTGGAAATTCCAGAATTCGACCAGTTCGCTTGAGCGAGGAAAGCTTCGCTCGAGCGTATAATTCATGCTCCTAGTATTTTTGCAGATATTTGTACAGTAGCTCGAGCGACAAAATGTGCACTCGAGCGAACACACTTTTTACTCAGACTTCCGCTCGAGCGACCATCGAGGATCCATCTAGCAGAAAAATCAAGCAGCTAGTACTTTTGCAAAGTTTATAAACCGCTCAAGCGACCAAAGTTGCGCTCGAGTGAACACCCTTATTTTTGAACCCCCGCTTGAGTGAAGGAAGTTGCGCTCGAGCGGAGACCCTGTTTTCAGCAAATTTTGGCTAACTCTTTTAAGTACATAATTGCATTCTCTTGTCATTTCTAGCATTCTTAAGCACCAAATGGACTCACATAATCCTAGAATGAGTTAGAGACACATGTGAAGAATTGAATTAAAATGAAATGGTGCTTCAATTGTGCATTTGTTATGTGTTTTGTTTAGGTAGACGTCCAAGGCTTAGTGGCAACACAAACCACTGTGAGTAGTAACTTCATAAAGACATGTTCAAGTAACATTTATTTTAAAATTATTATTGTTCTTGAATTCAATATGCAATCAATTGAATGGTTTAATAGAATGTTATTTTCTATCGATGAATGAAGTTCACTTTTGAACCTGTATTGTGGCATCCATTGACTATGGGCCCTTGCTTGGGGGTAACAATAGCATGGCTATTGGACTAATTGAAACACAGAGATCTTTTGTTTGACCCTTCGTAGTCCATTAGTTTGACCCTTTGTGGTCCAATGGATTGACTCTTCCTGGTCCATTGGTTTGACCCTTCGTGGTCTATTGGATTGACCCTTCATAGTCTATTGGTTTCACCCTCCGTGGTCTATTGGATTGACCCTTCGTGGTCCATTGGCTTAACCTTTATTGTCCATTGTTATTGGAATATTATCGCCTCATGGATGTGCCACTTAATTTAATATTGAAAGATATCGATAATAAAATTTATTGGTTAATGAGAATTGACTATTGGGATCTGGTTTGACAATGTTATCGAACTTCATTCATATAACCTCTTTATTTTGTTATTGCTCACTGGGCCCTGGCTCACTAATTATTTATATATATGTAGGTGGGCAAGCTGGACGTCAGAGTTAAGAAAGCCTCGAGTCTACACGAGTTAGCCTTTTGAAGAACTTCCAAGCGAAGTAAACTAGGCTCAGGTGGAGCCATGCTAGTTAAACCCCTTTTTGTTTGTTCAATGGTTTTGTATGTATGTATAATTGGGGTTCTGTATAGCTATAAGTCATGAATGATTGTACAAATGTGATGAATGTACTTTTGGAGCAAATCCTTGCTTATTATACGAAGCTCTTTTCATATATGCACGGCTCAATGGATAAATGTTATGTTATGTTATACTTCTGCTAAGCCCTGTACTTTATATTAAATGGATTATTTGTATGAAGGCCGTAGGTAATCTGTGATTAATGGCCGGTCACGACGCTAAACTTATAGGGGCTGGTTTGGGTCGTGACAATGATATTTTGACATGACCCGTAATAAGACAAAAGGCCACTCAACAGCTGTTTTAAATTTAAGGATAGTTTTTGGGTAGTTTTTGGATAGTTTAGAACTTAAGATTTTTTATTTTTATTTTTGGGATCATTTTGAACGTTTTGGACGGTTTTGAACTTAAGGGTAATTTTTGATGTCTAGAAACATAGTTTTTGGATGGTTTGGAATGAATAGATAGTTTTTGGATGTTCAAATTTATAGATAATATTTTATTTTTAGGATGTTTGAAACAATATTTTGGTGGTTGATTGATATATATATATATATATATGTTTGTAAAGCTTGTGTGTAAGGTTTTTTTTTTTTGTTTTTTTTTTTTAAATATACATATTCTACAGCATTCAAAAAATGCTGTGAAACTTGAGCTATCTACGACATGCAAAATAGGTCATTGTATTAAATATTTAACGACTAGCAATGAACGCCATGGTTTGTCCCTTTAATTAACGGCGTGCAAAAGTAGTCATAGAAAAAGTATAAACGACGCACAAAATCTACTGTTAAATAGTTTTTAACGTCGTACTATGGCATGCCGTTGAAAGTGAATAACTTTTCATGACTGGTCATAATATGATGTTACGTTGCACGTCATAGTAGGGTTTTTACGGTGTGCGATGGCAACACAAAAACCCTTTTTTGTTGTAGCGAACCCACTTTTTGTTCATTTTCTTTCTTTTCTCTCCCTCCCCTCTTCATGTCTAAAACCCCTAGCCACAAAATCTTTGATTTCACCTCATTACACCAAGGATCCACCTTAGATCATGCAAGATTAGTGAAAAAGGAGTGAAGATATTTCTCTTGACCGATTGGATTGTGAATTCTAAGTTCTTGCTCGTGTCTTCGTTGTTTGCTCACCTTCTTGAGGTAGAGAGTTCTCTTAACTCTAATCATTTATGATTTCGTTCGATTATGTTGTATTATGGGAAGTATGGGTTGATTTGAGTTTGAAATCTTTGATTAAAAGACGTTTATATTCAAAATTGGGGTTTTCACTCAAGAATGTTTTAAGATATTGATAGGTAATTTGATGATTCGTGAATTTGATGATGAAATGAAGAAAACCTCCAATTTTTTTGAAACCCTAGACTTGAGATTTTGTTTTTAAATGAGGGTTTGAATTAAAATTGTACTTTACATGGACATTTTAATTAATCTTCTTGAGTATTCATATGTGGAATGGGATTGGTGTTATGATGATGTTGATGAAGGATTTAGGGAAGTTGTTTTAGGTGGAAAATCCAGCAATGTTGAAAGTTTCAATGTACAAATTAGTATATAATTAAAATTGGTGGCGAGGATGACATGGGGACATGGAAATATATAAGTATTTCATATCGTATTCATGGGATTGATTTTGTGTGATTGAATTGGACTGCAGTTAAGTTACAATATTATGAACTCTTGCATTGCATTGCATCCACAAAGTATTGGATTAAGGGTTGGGTTGTGTAATTGGGTGTGCATAAATTTAGAACATGTTGTGTGTGTTGAGGTGCCTAAATTCCCTTCTGTTCTCGGAGGTCGGAGAATGTGGGAATGTCATTGTTATATGGTTAAGGTGCCCAATTTCCCTTTCGTGCTTAGCTCCGGTAAATGTAGGGATACGGTTGAATAAATGTGTTCGGTGTCCAATTGCCCCTCCGTGCTCGATGGCTGGTAAATGAGGGTGTATTTTTTTAAAAATTTAATGGGTGTCCAATTGCCCCTCCTTGCTTGATGACTGGTAAATGTGGAGGTATTTTCGGGAATGTAGAAGGTGCCTAATTGCCCTTTTGTGCTTGGTGGCCGGTAAATGTTTGGCGTATTACGAGGTGTGTTTTGGGATTTCACAAAAACAAAAAAATAAATGTTTTCAAGAATAAGGTCCAAGTGTGATCAAGTCCCTTAACCTTGAAATGTGCAAGCCTTTAGGGCAATTTGATAAATATGTATATATATTTTTATATATAGCTTGTGGTACTGTAATGCATGAGATGATTGATTTGTGAGAAATCAATAGGTTTTTGATTTGTAATTCATTATCTTTATTTATCCATAATTTATTAAGGTTATGGAATTAAATGATAATAAGGGATTGGTAATTAATAAAATGACGTTAATTTTCGGGGCGTGACAGGCACGAATATGTATCACGACCTTAGTTGACAGTTTTGGTGGAGAGAGATAAAGAGAGATGTAGCCTTGTTTGTTTCGAGCTGCCTTACTTGTCAACAAGTGAAGGTCGAGCATCAACGACCAGCGGGTTTGTTACAACCCTCACCTATAGCCTAGTGGAAATGGGAATATGTCGCGATGGATTTTATTGTGGGTCTTCCGAGGACTTAACAGGGTAATGATGCCATATGGGTAATAGTCGACCGACTAACCAAATTAGAACACTTTGTACCTATATGCACGAGTGACTCAGTAGATGATCTTGCCAACCTATCTGTTAGGGACATAGTTCGACTTCATGGGGTCCTAGTGACTATCGTCACAGATAGATATCCTCGTTTTATGGCTCGATTATGGTAGAGCCTACAGGGTGCTTTGGGCAGTAAGTTGATGTTTAGCACTGCCTATCATCCTTAGACTGACAAGCAGTACGAGCTCACCATTCAGATTTTAGAGGACAAGCTTCGGGCTTGTGTTCTCAATTTTAAGGATCATAGAAGAGGTATTTGTCTTTAGTGGAATTTACCTATAATAATAGTTTTCGGGCGAGTATTGGTATGGCTCCTTTTGAGGCCTTGTACGGCCGACCGTGTAGATCTCCTATGTGTTGGACGAGGTAGGTGATGCATCTATGTTAGGTCCAAAATTGGTTCGGGAAACGACGTAGAAGGTTGCGTTTATTCGTAAGAGATTGGTTTCGGTTCAGAGTCGTCAGAAGTGCTATGTTGACCATAGGAGGAGACCTTTGTCTTTTCAGATGGGAGATCATGTTTTCATTAAGATCTCATCGAGGCGGAACTTGATGAGATTTGGGAATAATGGTAAGTTGTCACCTAGATTTATTGGACCTTTTGAGATTCTAAAGCGAATTGGAGAGGCAGCTTATTGTTTGGCCTTGCGCCCCAACTATCCGGGGTTCATGACATGTTTTATATTTGTATGCTCTAGAAGTATGAGCCTAATCCTCCACACATGCTAGATTAGACTAAGTTAGAGGTAGATGAGGATGCCTTGTATGAGGAGAGACCGGTTTAGGTTTTAGACACAAGGGATCAAGTTTGGCGGGGTAAAACTATCCCATTAGTTAAGGTGTTGTGGCGACACCATGAAATCGAGAAGGCGACTGGGGAGCATGAGGCGGAGGTCCGTGAGAAGTATCCAAACCTGTTTGTTGGTGTTTAAGTTTTGCATTAAAATTTCATTTATGTTGTAATATGTAAACATTGTAAATATTTTGACGGCTCAAGTTGTAGCATTTTGTGGTAAGGAGCATGATTTTTACCATTGTTACTAGTTTGGCTTGTCATTCGAAGTGAGTTGTGGTGATTATTGTTTCAATTTAAATTTTGGGGACGAAATTTCTTAAGGGGGGAAGCTTATAACGGCTTGGGTTAGACCTGATCCTTTCAGGTTCTTAGACCCGGAATTTCATATCTTTAATTGTTGTTAATACCCTTTTTTCATCTTGTGGTTAGTTGAGTTTGGTTGGTTGGAGTTGTTGATAATGTTTGAAACATGTAAGCACTTAGCTTTTCAAAAGAGTTGCTATCTATTTCATTTCTTGTTTGCTTGAGCGGTGCTTTGGTCACTCTAGCAATCTTTGAGATCTCCTAGTATTTTTACAGGTCTATAGAATTTCTGGGAGTTGGGTGATCTTCGCTTGAGCGGTCTTTTCTTCACTTGAGCAGTCTTTTTTACGTCTGAACTTCTGGGAGGAGGTCAATGTGTGCTCGAACGGTGTTTTGGCAGCTTGAGCAGTGTTACTTATTATGTTTGACACTGGAGCGATGGTTTGGTCGTTCAAACAGTCTATGTGTATATTAGATCAATGGAAAGCCTTTTTCAGTCACTTTTTCATTTCTCTCTCTCTCTCTCTAAAATGCTTCTAAATCTAATTTCTTCACTCTCTCTGTTGTTCTTGCCTAAATACGTCAGATACACCCATATCCATGATTTCTCCACCATAGTTCCATGGAGAAAAGGTAGAGCTCTTTGAAAGCTTTGTTTTAATTGGAGAAGATCTTGTTTTCAGCTCCGTCAAACTTTTATTCTTGCTCTCTTCCTCTTTTATTCTTGAGTAGGGATTTCTTCAACATTTGTAAATTTCTTTGCTTAGTTATTTGCTCTTTAAAGAGGGTGTGATTTGTGGATTTTGGGTTTAAATCTAGGGTTCAATTTTGAAATGTAAAAGAGGGATTTTTCAAATGGATTCTTGAGAAAGGTTATCGGGGTGTGAATATTATTGGGTTGTGTTGAAATGTTGAAAATTTCTTACGAAAAATGTGATTTTTCAAAGTTAAGGATGTTTTATTGGAAAATTATTGATGTTTGATTTATGAAAGAAAATGGAAAGATGTTGGATTTGAAAAGATAAGATAAATGTATCTGTTGGTGATGAGAGTGGAGTTGAATATATATATTATCGCTCATATATTGAAATTTATGAGATTATATCTGTTGTTGGAAAACTATCTGTTGAGTAGAGATATTTGTTTTGGGCTATCGGTGGAGGATATCATTGAGTGTTGTAGAAATTACATAAAGATTAGGTTAATTGAAACTAATTACTCATACATCTTGCATTGAGCATTGAGCATTGTTTCATACTTAAGCATTGAAAATGTATTGTTTTGAGAAAAAAATAGGTATATATCTTGGTGAATCTGGTTAGAGGGTATGGTTGTAGTTTATTATATTAGCATGTGTGTCGTTGGTGAAAGTCCAGAAATTCGCGCGATTAGGTGCAAATCCTTCCAGTTAGTACCGATCAAATGGCTTTGGTAATGCTTGTATAGCCTATTGGCAGACACATACCTAGAGATTCTCAGTGTTTTGTATCTACTGCTCTGTTTTATGATTTGAAAGTATTGTTTTCATGAATGGATATATATATATATGTTAATGGCATTGAATTATTTTAAAAGGGAAAGTATAATGTTTGGTAAATGGCATGCATATGCTTACATATTATGACATTGTTAAGCTTCATATATTTGTTCAAGTATCGCTACTGGGCTTTAGCTCACCTTACGTGGAAAACAACTTTCAGGTGTTGATGATATACCTCCACCAAGGGCGTAGCTTGGGAGGACTTAGAGCCGAGAGCTTCTTTTGTGTTTTTTTTTTTTTTATTTTTTTATTTATAATTATTTTGTACAAGCCTTGGGCTTTCTATATATTGAGTTAAACTAAATTTTGTTGTACCCAAGTATTGACTTGGAAAGATGTAACCAATATGGCATAAACTTATTTGTACTTCCTTTCATTCTAATTCATTTACACATGTCATGTGTTATAGATTTAGGATCTAGGATTTATGAATGTATATACACATAAGACATCTTTTGTACAGTTAAGGAATATCAATGAAATGTTAAACAGTTCGCAAGATTATACTTTTCTATTGAATATCATGAAGTGAGCTGTCGTTATTATTTTGAGGCGTAATACCACTACCAACAACGCCATTATACTCCATCGTAACTCCATTCATTGCCACACATTCTCAACACGCACTACTATTACCTATTCCCTACCTCATCCATAATCTCATCCCTCCTATTGTACCGCATCCTCTTGCCTTGCTACTCCATAGTCCCTTCATCATTCCTTACTTCAAAGCCTCATCATTCCCACTATCTAAATCCCTATAGAAAGATGAAGAAAATGAGAAAGGTAGAGGATGGTAAGGAGTAGTGGTGAGACGGGCATTGTAATGCCCCATCCTTGCCTCATGCTATATTAGGGTCAAGGTAAATCTGGAAGATGACGGGAGAGATGGTAGGGGCGAGAGGCAAAATAATTTTGTAACTTTAAGAATAACGGTACTCATAAAAATGAGAGATGCTATAATATATTATAGTTTGGGTTTAAGTTCAAATTTAAGTTTAAAAGAACTGTTCAGGCCTATTAGACCCACTACATGTCTTGCTTTGATGATTTAAATTATTTACTTTGTAAAATTCTCTATATGTATTATTCATGAAAAATATTAAATTGATTCAATAATACTAAATAATACGAATCACTGTTGTAAGATAAGTTATTTGGTAGTCTTGGGCAGAGCCGCACGATGCTCCCATGTGAGTTGTGATTGATGGAGATGACAAGATTTGTAATTTTGTGTTGAGTGATTAAAAAAATATGAAAAGACATGATAAATTGTAATTGGTCATGAACAAATCCACGTATGTCTTGGACCACAATATAATATTTTCACTTGTAGGTTCGCATGTACTGAGGTTGGCATTTCAATTCTACATGATATTGCAGATATGTACTTCATGCCCAAAACTCGATTTTAATTCATCAGCAAATAATACTGAGAACATTTGAAATTTCTCAAGAGCTATAACTTGTGATATGATCAACCTAACTAGTCTTTCAACATTTTTCCTTTGGGAACAAAACATCCCACATTGTTCCAGTCAATTCTCATCAGACATTTAGGCTAAGTTTGGGAAGTCCCAAATAAGTCAAAAAGTCAAAAAGTTACTCAAAAAGTTAAAAAGTTAACATTATTCACCAAAAGTCAACAATTACGGCTGCACAACTCCCAATTCAAATTTTCCTCTACAAACCAATTTTTACAATTTTTTATTACACATTTTTCCATAAAAAGTCAAAAAGTTAACCCAAACATCCATATTTTCAATCTCAATTTTTTAGTCAAAAAAGACAAAAAGTGCACTTATTTAGTCTTCCCAAACTTGGCCTAATCCAAACGATCATCTGTTTAACCAGACCTTTCATTGGCTATGCTTTCTTGACCCACAAACCACTCGAATCTCTGTCAGAACCACCTGATTCTAGTCTCGGAACCTTAACCGCAGCTTCTCTGCCCACTGTAACATAATCAAACAGGTCAATCCAAAGTGCATTCCATGCAAATCTAACTTCCCCTCCAATGAACTCCATTCCATTGCTTTCTCCAAAACTGATGATCCAATTAACTCTTGAACCAACAAACCTTCATCGCCGCGCAAATTCTCCATTGGCTCTTGGATTGAAATGGGAACAGTTTTGAGTTCTTGAAGCATTGTCATGATTGTTGGGCAAGAATTCAACACCGAGTTATATGTTCGAATTGAAAACGAAACACCTGAAGATTTCATTCTTTGGAGCCACAAAACCATCTCCGGGAGCTCACCGTGAGCTCCAAAAGATGAGAGAACCATATTTGAACAAACTGTATCTAATTTGAAACCTTCAATCTCCATTTGAACCACACATCTCTTCATATCATCGAACAAGCCTAATCTTCCATACGCGTATATCACAGATCTGAACTCGAACACAGATGATTTCACTACTAAATCTCTCATCTCTTCCATCACATTCTCAACTTCATGAGGTAGATCCATAGCTCACAAGCCACTGTCATCGATTCAAATGCACGACGTTTTACATAAACAGAGGATGGAGGATACACCAACTCCTTCAAACGTGCGTAGGAATCAAAAAAACCTAGTTTTGGTTTGTGATTAGAATAAGAATCAATCAAATTGCTGTAGAAAAGAGCCAGGTCGCGTTCTCGAAACCCTAATTTGGAAACGGTCTTGGAAATCAATGACTGTACTTTGTCTTCTTGTCCCTATTTATCAAGCACAGCGACAAGGTCTGCTACTATCTTGGGGTTCCAATTGAACCATGAAGCTTCGCTGATCCTCGAATACAACTACAACAGCAATGTCAAGAGAGTAACTGTAAGTATTTTAGAGAGAGAGAGAGAGAGAGAGAGAGAGACTTACGGGGAGAGCGAGAGAGGAGAGGTGGGGGTGAGGAGTGTGGGGGGAGAGGAGATGGGAGAGGGCATTGAGAGCTATGGATTTGGAAGAGGAGAGTACGAATTTACGGATTAAGCGATTGGAGTGTGATGGATCGTCGGTGGTGGTGGCGAGGGAGGAGAGAAAGCGGTGGCCTTGCTTGGTTAGAGCGCAATGGGTGGTGGAAATTGGTGGGGGTTGGTGGTGGCGGCGGCGACAGTAGTGGTGGTGGTGGTGGGGGTGGTCAAAAGAAATGAGGCTTAGAAATAGATCAAGAAAAAGGGTCAAAAGGATCAAAAGTGTAACTTACCCTTGAAGATCTCGAACTTTTGTTGCTTCTTGGATGATTTGCAGCTTTCTTTAGCCTTCAAGAACCCTTCCTGTTGCTGGAAATGAAGATGGTGGTGTAGAGCTTGGTGTTGTAGGAATGGAGGTATAGGGACTTAGGGTTTTTTGAAGAATTGGAAGGAAGAAGATGGGTTAGATGGTATGGAGCTTGAAGAGTAAATTTTCTAACCCAAAATGAAGAAGGACCACCAGCTGGTTATATGGATGCAAAAAGGGGTTTGTGTAAAAGGTGGGTGGAAAAGGAGTGGTAAAACTCCCCCACAAAATATCCCCGGATTACAGAAATATCTAGGGGGATATTGCCATCACAGCTGTTAAAAGGGTGCACAGTGAGAGAACACGGCCGGCCCATACTTTTGTTGGGTGGGGCGGGCACGCGGCCACCTCCAGCCGGCCGGCGGGGTCCAAAAGGGTCAAGGTGATTTTCTGGCCGGCAAGAATACTGAGAGGTACCCTATGTGTGTACAACACAACCATGTGGTTAAAAGTCAGAGAAGTGGGCACCAAGGGTTCAACATTAGGGCATCGGAAAGAGGGGTTCAAAAGGTTCAAGTTGAACTAGAGTATATGGCCGCCCATGAATTTTAAGGGCCATCTCAGAGTGTGTATATGCACAGATATGTGGTGAAAGTCGACGGAAAAAGGTAGCAAAGGGGTTCAACATTAGCACCGGTAAGAAAGTGTCAAAAGGGTTCAGGTGACCTTAATAGGCCGGCACCCAAACTTTTAGTGCCTGCAAACCAGTGTGTAGATCAACAGATATGTGGTTGCAAAATTGACAAATTAGGCAGTCACAAGGTATTCAACATTAGCTACCGGAAGTTGGAAAAAACGGGCGGCCGGGAGGCTCCGGAGGAGAGATAACTGGACTGCTTGCCAACAATTGGCATGGCCTACACACCAGCCCTTGCGACTATCAGTGACACTTAAACCTGGTGATAAACAGAGGTACCATGCCAAAAATGAAGCGAAAACCGATGCAAACGGAATGTTCCTGG
>NW_021026074.1:176716-197337 GCF_004153795.1 Camellia sinensis
ATATATTCTCCTGTGACAAGAATAATATCCATTCGCATGCTTATTTCTATAGCAGCGTTGTTTAATTTAGAAATACATCAAATGGATGTTAAGACAACTTTCTTTAAGATAGGTTGAAACAAGATGCAAAAATGGGGTAAAAAGGGGTAAGATTCTCACCCTTGAAGACCTCTTCAACAATGATGCTCCAATGGCCCTCCTTGGCTTGAATCCAACACCAAAACACCAAAATCAGTCCCTTAGAACCTCAGTAGCTAAGTGAAGGTGAAACACTAGGTGTTTGTGTGCAATAGTATGGACTAAACACACTTTAACACACACAAGAGGGAGATATAGAGATAGGAGATATGTATGAACCCTAACCCTAAAACCAGAGCTTCTCTCTGTGTTTCTCTCCCTTAAAATTTCTAAAGTCTCCCCACCCTAGAGCCAAGAGAGGAGACCCTTCTCTTATAGGCAACCAACTTGTAAAGCTTATACAACAAGCTTACAAGGAGGGCATCCCTCCATACACGTGTATGGAAGGGAACCAAAATGCCACACAGCTGTCCTAAAATATCTGAAAAAGTGGATGAACAGTAGTCGGCAGGCTAAAAATGTCAGTTTGACAAAAAAGACTGCCGACCGGCAACAAATAGTGCCGACCGACCACATACATTGCCGATGGCAACAAAAACCAGCCGGTGGCCTCTAGCCACTGCCGGTGGCGTGTGGGGATGCCTCACAAGGCATTCCCTGCCCCCTCCAAGGCAAAATACAAGTGTTTGGTGCAAAACGAGACACAAAACGGTCGAGTTCGGAGATCCTGAGGCAGGGCGCGTAGCCGAGACCTCCGGGAACTCGAAACGAACACAAACATGGATAATCACCGAGTGTTCAAACGGTGACGTCCAAGTCTTGAGGACGGTCGAAAATGGGGTGTCTACAGGCATGAGTCACGAGTTTCCTAACTTTCCTAAAAATATTTAGGTGGCAACCCTAAAGTCTGGCAATGCAGTCCATTTTTGGCATCTCTGATGATTAATGGATTTTCTAAATTTGCCGAATTTGGACTCTCATTTGGTTTTTTGTGAGAACCTGAATATAAAAATTAAGTAAATAATTAAATAATAATAATATTACAATCTTATATATTTTGGTGGTGAATCCTAAAGTGCAAATTAAATATTATTGGAGGATCTTTTAATTAATTTTAAACATAAAATAAATTTATGGTGAAAGTCTTTACTTTAGAGGCAAGATTTATTATTAAAAAAAATGGAGAAGAGGGTGTGACTTGAACTCTAGACTACAAAATTAATAAACAAGGCTCTTACCATTTGAGTTGCATATAACTTATATATACATTTTGTGTATTATTTATATATTTGACCTACACATGCCTTAGGTCTATCCAACCACTAGTATTAAATAAAATATACACAAAACCCTACCTTCTTATTTATTCTTCATTGCCGCCGTGAGGGAGAGAAGGAGAAAGAGAGAGAGAGAGAGAGAGAGAGAGAGAGAGACAGAGAGGAGGGTGTAACTTGAACTCTAAACCACAAGGTTAATAAATAAGACTCTTACCATTTAAGTTACATATAACTTATATATATGTTTTGTATATTTATCTATTTATTTGACCTATGTGTGCCCACCACTAGTATAAAATAAAATAAACACAAACCCTACTCTATTATTTGTTCACCACATAGGGCAACAACACAGCAGCCACGGCAGAGAGTTTCAAAGAAAGAAAAAAGAAGAAGAAGAAGTTGCAATCAAAGAACTTATGGGTGTGTGGTAGGGTTCTAACTTTCTTCTTTATTTTATATTTGTTCTTTATCCTTATTCTATTTTATGATTTAACTCATAGATGGGGAGGTTATAGGTGTATGTAATTTGTGTGTATATACATATACTGTTAAGAAATCTGAGGAGTTAAATTCATGCATAAAGAATGGTGTAATTCTTAGCCCAAAAATTCTGTACAGAATCACAAACTTTAAAAATCAAGAAACCAAATAAAAAAAATGAATTTTGAACTGAAATTTTTACAGTAGATTAATTACATATTGAGTTGCATATCTGAATTTTCTCATAATTTTCTAGAGTTGAAATCTATATTAACTGGTGCGTTCAAATCTGTCCAGAAAAATGGTTTAAAACAATAATTTCGGAAGTGTCGTTCTCTTTGGGTATGGATCTGAAAATTATCAAATTATTGTCATTAGAACCGGTTACGAGTCTAGTTTTGTAAATTCTTGGCCTTGCATTGATTGCTCATGTATCCTAAGAGAACCATTAATTTCTTTAAAGTGCTGTAGAAAACAACCTGCTTAGATATAATTAATCGTAGATAATTATTTTGATAGGCAAATCAAGTAAAACCAATTGGGTTTGAAACTTAGGATATATTAGTTGATATCTGGAGGGTTTTGTAATTTTTCGAACAATGTGGAGTGAGTTTTGTAATTTTCAAAGTTAGCAAATAGATTAGGAAAACTTGTTTAAAACTCTGTTTTATCTTAAACTTTCTTTTAGTTAAGTTTCGATCGGAACCCACGTCTTAGGTAATTTTGGACCTTGAAGAACATTAACTTAGGTATTATTTAAGAGTAACGGTGAGTGGGGTTGAGCTGTGTTAGTGCGCTTTAGTGTGGAGTACTTAGTTCATTATTCTCTTTAGTATTTTTAAATTAGTAGCGACGTGTTGTCTTCATACTTGGTTCAGGGCACTACTTGGACTTTCATACTCCATTCGAGGATTATATTATTTCATTTTTAGGTGAGTAGTTTCATGCTCCATATTTTTCTAAATGTTCCCCTACCCTGAACTGTTGGAAAATTAAATTGTTGTTTCAGGACTAAACTGTTTTGATAAATTATTATATTATCAATGGAATTAAATTATTTCTGAAACATGTGTGAACTTGGCATACTGTAAATTATTTGTTTTGGTCTCATCTTTATAATGGTGAACTACCATGTTTTGCGAAATTGATGTGTATTGATTATTGGAACCATCTGTATATTTTAGTCTAGGGAAATTATTCCACTGTGTGTAGTGACTCTGGCCACTAGGGAACAGATCCGGGTTGGGCCGTGATGACTCTAGTGCTCAACGATTGTAAGGAAAAGACCTAGATTAAGCTAGGTGACCTTCAATCGGATCGAAAAGGCCCAGGTTTCCACCCTGAGGATGACTCTTAGTTCGCTATTGGATCCAACGGGGTTTATAGCCTTGAGAGCTGTGTGGCATGTTACTTGTTATTTCTTGGTACCCAGAAAATTATTGGTGCTGTAATAACCCGACCCTCATATCTGTTTCTGGCATATTTTCAGTCCTCTATTCTGTGCATTTAAATGCTTGTTGTGAAATTTTATGTGAAATTAAGTCTAAGTAAGTGAATCCTATGGTTATGGATGCATATCTGTTTAATAAGAAAAATATCTGTCACAATTAAAATGTGTGGATCAGGAATTGAGGGCCTTAGAGGCTTGATAATCTGAAATTAATTTTTCATTTGAAATCAGCATGATTTTTGAGTCATAATATGATTTTCTGTAAAAATTTGATTTGGAATGTGTAAATTGATTAAATTTCGTCTTTATTCACATTATATATATATATATATCTCCATAAGTTGACTTGATGATCCCTACTCCAAAATTATCTCCTGAGTGAGAGAATTAGAGAAGAAGAGGGTTGAGAGGAAGAAGAGAAGTTCATCAAGTACAAGATTAGGAATCATTAGGAGGGCTTATAGAGGGTTAGATTCAAGGTATGTATTATTTACTTTTGTGAAGCTCTCTTGACTAGTGGGGGAGAAATTCTCTACAATATTGAAGTTAAGGTTGTGCTTGAAAATCAAGAATGTGAGTGTGTATATGTTTCTTGTTCAAATGTGGTTGTGTGGTGATTTTAAGCTTTGTAGAGAGGAATTACATCTTATTCCCTTACTTTGCATCTTTTAACTCATTAAATGTTGGAGGATCATGTGTGTGTGTGTTTGGAAACTTATGTATAGCTAGGAATGTAAGAAATTGGTCATATATATGAATTGAATTGTGTTGTGAAATCAAAGGATTAAAGATCTAATTTATATTTAGATTGATGTGTGTTAGTAATGTTTATTTACATGATTTTTGGACCATAGTCTAGCAATTTATGAACTTATTTTTGAGTCTTATAAACACCTACCAAAGATGGGCTTTGTGTGAATTTCAGACTGTGCAACATAGGAAATCGCCGCACGTGCGGGAGCACTGCCGCACGTGCGGGAAATGGTGAATTTTTGGGTTGCAGCTACTGCTAAAAAGGCACGTGCGGGACTTCCCAGCCGCACCTGTTGGGATCACAGCCGCACGTGCGGCCCATGCTGAAAAAGTTTATCTTCTCCGTTTTGTGTGTTCGATCCTTGGATATTATTAAAATAATTATTTGATACCCTTAAAGTGTTCGTAAATTCATTTGAAACGAAACGAATCCAAAACTGAGTTAAAAAGGAAAATGAACTTATACTTGAATTGTGTGTATGTAGGGCACATACCGGAAGCATCTGCCACTCCACCACAGCACTGTGAGTAGTAGTATTGTAATAGTACGCTTTACTTATTTCTAATATTGTTGTTAGCACTCTGTTAATCTCAAATCAACTATGGTAACTCGCATGAATGATTGAAAGACTGTGTGCATTCTCGTATGACTCTGAAACTTGTTATGACTCTGAAACTAGTCTGCTCTGATGATATCTAGGCCTATGGCTGTTCTGTTAACTCTGTTAGGCCTATGGCCGTTCTATTAACTCTGTTAGGCCTATGGCCATTCTGTAAACTCTGTTAGGCCTATGGCCATTCTGTTAACTCTGTTAGGCCTATGGCCATTCTGTTAACTCTGTTAGGCCTATGGCCATTCTGTTAACTCTGCTGGACCTATGGCCATCTGTAAACTCTGTTAGGCCCAAGGTTGCTCTGTATATTACTGGGCTTGAAGCCACTCTGTTTAAAGATTGGGCCTAAGGCCGTTCTGGAACAATTACAGGAGAAGATTAACCAGAAGTTTGCATTTATATACATTGTAATTCAAGTTAATCATTAGTTTATTTACATACTATTATTCGCTGAGCCTCGCTCACTCTGTAATTTGTCTGCTTCTGTAGGTAATCAACCTGGAGGCCAGTCCTAACCGTTGAGGCTCATCTCTCTTTTGTCAACCTCTGTGTGTCCAGGCACTTAAATGGAGCCCGGACATTTTGTAAAGTTTTGCTAGGTTTTTGGCTTGTGTTTGATTGTTGCCTAAGGATTGAAATGTATATAATCCCTTTTGTCACCAATGTTTTTGTTATACGCCCAATTATGGGACTGGGCTTGTATATTCATTTATATATATATAGCTGTGTGTACGTTTATCATATGGTGAATCACCAGACATAAGATGTTGATCCTGGCATGTAAGTTATAGCTCAATGGATGTTTTTATATGTCGTTGAATGCTTCCGTTTAGGCCCCATAAGTATTACGTATCAAATTTTATGTCTGTTTCTAAATGGGTCATGCCCAAACTTTTAGGGGCGAGTTAGGGGTGTGACAGGTGTTCATGTTGTAATCTGTTTTAAGTGAAAAATGTCATTTATCGTGTTCTTGAAAGACATAAGCATTTTAAATGTTGAACTGTGGGACCTTTTTTTTGAAACTGATTCTATTTACCAAACTGTATGCCAATCTAGTTTCTGTGATATATATCTTATTTTGAAATTCATCCCTGTTTTCAAAACTGTATATACTATCCTTGTTGCTACTCACTGAGCTATCAGCTGACTTAGTTGTTTATCATTTTCAGGTGTTAGAAGGACTTAGAGTGGACTTGGGGAGTAGTGGGGACTCAATTGCATGGACCACTAGGACATTCATTTATTTTGTTTTAGATTGTTATGCTAGGTTTGTCCATATTTCTTTTTATTCTTATTGAGGTTCATTTAGGATTATTTAGATATGTGGGCTGTTTATATCCCATAAATTTAAATGGTATTGATTACGGTTAGTTTTGCCATTTATAATTGTGGCATGTCTCTGGATTGAGTTTTGGTTATTTATTATTGGACTATTGTATAGTTGTTCAATGTGATTATGGATTGGTGTTTAAGGCTTACGTGTGCCTTGGGCTTAGTCCTTGTGGGTCACGGCCGGTCATGCCTGGATTTAGGGTGTGACAAACTGTGGTATCAGAGCTATAGGTTTATTAAGTTATTGTAGACACCCCATTTTTGACCGCCCTTAAGACTTAGATGCGACTGATGGTTTACTTGATGGAGAAAGATGTGTAGGGCAAAGGTTCAGCTTCTTTGGCAAGGAGAGAGTCAAATCTCAACTTCATACCCCTTTTTTGGACCGAAACAATCTTGATCAAAAGATTTTAGACTTGAAACCCTCTCTTTCAAAACGTTTTGAAAATAAAGTTCCTACGATGTTCCGACGCTCGCATTTCGTTAAATGTTACGCTTTTCGGTAAACCGATCAAGGACAAAGTGGAAATGAATGAAAGAGAGATGAAAGCTTTGAAAAATCCTTCAAAACACCTTACTTAGGGGATTAGAGTTGAAGAAAAGAAGAGAAGAGGGAAGAAACTAATTTGGGAGAAGTTCGGCATGAATCCGGGTAGGAGAGAGAGTAGAGTAGCCCTCGCTGAATCAGGCCTATTCATTTGCATACTTGGATTTTAGCTATGAGGCCACCACCATTGGAAATATTACTTCCGGGGCTTCATTTTTCACTCAAGAATCTCCTAAATCCAAGTCCGGACGGGGGAGATATGGTTGGTTGAAGTAGGGCATCACTCCGGTTGGACCGAATCTACGCGGCTTCACCAAAACAGGCATAACTTTTTGCACATGAGGAATTTTGAGGCAAGGTTGGCGCCATTGGAAAGCTAACTTCTGGGGCTTCAATGGGACCACATGTTCGATCAGAAAATCAGATACCCAACAACTTAGGCGGTCTAAAGAAAGTTCGGCATGAATCCGGTTGAACCGAATCTGCGCGGCTTCCCCAAAACAGCCATAACGTTTTCCACAGGAGGAATGTTGATGCAAGGTTGGCTCCATTGGAAAGCTAACTTCTGGGGCTTCCATTTGGACACAAGAATGACCTGAAAAGGAGTTCAGAAGAAGGAGTTATGGCCATTGGAAGTTGGACCTGGAAAACAGAATTTTCCTAAAGTAACAGGCCGACCAGAAAAGGTGGCTGGCCGACCACCCTCTCCTGAAAAAGTGGTCGGCCGACCAGGAAAAGTAGCAGGCCGACCAGGAAAGGTGGTCGGCCGACCACTTATGCCCAGAAAGCTCAGAATTGACAGATATTTTCCCTCCAGCTGTCTTCCACAACCTCCAGCTGCCCTATAATCAGATATTTTCGAGCCTACTCTCCTTTTTGCTATATATGATGATATATCTCCCATTTTTCAAAAAAAACTTCTTGGAGAAGCTTGGGAGCTTCTCACTCTGAAAAAAGTCTCTCTCTCTCTACAACTTCCAAACCTAAAACCTCTGCCTCTCTCTTATTCTCTTGCCTTGGTGTGCATAGCAAGAGCTATACTTGGAGATATACCTCTCCTTTGCCTAAGCACCCTTGATCAAACTCAACTACCATTGGGCTGAGGTTCTTTGAGGATCATTTTGAGCTCCAAAATCTAGTTTTTGCTCAGAGTTTGGACCCCTTTTGCTGCTGGAGTTCTTGGTTACAAGGGTGACATATTCTTTCCCTTTTTTGGTCTTCATTTTGCTCCTTGTTTTTTCCATCCTTGCAGGTATTTCTAGGCTTTGTCATAAACTAAAAAGTGTCATATTTTGAGCTCCTGTTGAAGATTGTATAAGGACACTTTTCTGTTTGAGGCCTCCTACACCCTTGCATGCTTTACCCCTCTTTGTAGGCCTATTTTGCATCATATCTTAGTCCCACTTGTAAGAACTTTCGAGATTTTCTATAAACTTTAAAGTGACTTATTTTGAGCCCCTCTTCAACTTTGTTTAAGGGAATTTTACTGTTTGATGTCATTTACTTCCTTGTTTGTTCAATCTTTCTTTTAGGGCTATTTTTGCATCCTATTTTAGCCTTACTTGTGAGCATTTTTGAGATTTTATATAAACTGAAAAAAGTCTTGTTTTGATATCCTCTTCAAGTTTGGTTCAGGTCCCATTTCTGTTTGGCGTCATCTTCCCCCTATGCATGCTTTATCTCTTCATGATTAAGGCTATGCATTAGAGCACTTGCATTGGCCATGGTTTGGCCTCTTAGCCACTGAAATCTAGTGGATTTTCAGTGGCTTAGATGTATTTTTGAGGGCCAAAATTAGAGGGGGGTGACCCCCTCTCTCCTTGTCTTGTTTGGTGGTCTTTTGGGCCTTCCAAAGGGACCCTATTTTGCATGCATTGAAATCTTGTTTCAGGCCTCATTCTGTGAGTTTTAAGGTCTGTCTTGGCATTGTCCAAGGCCCTTTTGGCCATATTTTATGTCTACAATGCATGTGTAGAGCAATCCCGTCCAAGGCCTTTCAAAGGAGCCTTTCTTTGCATGTTTCCTAGACCTATTTCAGAGCCAATTTGGTGAGTTTTAGGACAGTCATATTTGATTTCCAGAGTTGGTTTTGCCATGCTAAGTGTCTATCTTGTATATGCTTAACAACCCCTTGCAAGGCCCTCCAAAGAAGCCCCTCATTTTTGCATTCATTGGCTACATTTCAGTGATTATTTGGGCATATTTTGCATGTTTTGTTCACTGTTTTTGGCTAGTTTGATGTGTTCTCATTTGCTTCATATACATGCCATGTAAACCATGCTTGCTAGCCAATGTTGCATGCTATTTTAGTCCATCATGTTAGCATCTTTTGGCCATGCTCTAAACTAGAAATGTGCATGTTTTGGGACTGCCTTGGCTCTGTCTTTATACTTCATGGCCAAATAATGCTTGCTTTGCATAGTTACAATTCGATACATGTGCCTGGCTTTGAATTTCGGGGCTTATTTCATGCATCGGGTGCCTTATTTCCATGTTTCGGGATCATCTAGCATCATGCTTCAGTGCTGGAAATTACATGTTTGTATGCCATCTTTCATCTCTTGCCATGCTTTGGTAGAGTGGCATTTTATGTCTTAGGTTCGGTTCTTGGTATACGTGCACGTGTGCACGCATTTCGGTTGTCTCTTTCCCATCACATGGCTACTGATGTGTGTGTGGCTGAGGTCCACTCATGTTGGTGTAAGTCCTTTATGCATTGTGTATGCCTTTTCAATTCATAGCATTGCGTATGCTAGGTTGCGTGTTAGAGCATTGTGTATGCCATGTTACATCGAGCATTGTGTATGCCATTTCATAGCATTGCGTATGCTAGGTTGTATGTTAGTCGCATTGTGTATGCCATCTCATTTGCATCGTGCTTGGGATAGGAGTTAGCCCAAGCACGGAAAACGAGGTACATTTCGTACTCCGAGTGACGGAACGTGTCTCAATTCCCTATCGCCGACACTCCGGATTACCCATGATGGAGTTTAGGTCTTGTTATGTTTTCATGTGCATTCATTTCACATTGAGTCATGCAATTCGACTCCTCGGCCATCATGCATCGATATGCGTGATTGGTGGCACGAGGATCGAGGCATGCATACATATGTGAAAATACTTTGCCATGCCCCCTTCTTGCTCTCTGTTGCAGCAAACCAGAAATTAGCAGCTTTCTAGAGCTTCGCACAACATCCCGGGATTAATTGCAAACAGAGGCAAACCGGGGCATCGCAAGGAATTTCTCGACAAAGGCAACCCGAGCATTCATCATTCATCATTCGGAACAAAGCCGAGGCGGTCCATAGTATTTTCACAAAGTATTTTCATCATTCGCAAAAGGAGAGGTTAATACCCGAGTGTACCTTAAGCCCGAACTACGTATGGCTTGATTCCCATCTTTGGGATACATAGGCAACTTCATTCTGAAGTCCAGCCGCAAAACACTTTAAATTCGACAATGTCCATGTGATGGTTCTGATTATCTTCTGTATCCGAGAGTTTGGTTGTGTTCGTCGCTCTGAGGACTGACTACAATGCACTGCGGTGCCGTTCAAACAAGGGGCAACTTTCTGTTGCCATGCAATGTGCTGCGGTGCTATTCAAACAAGGGGCAACTTTCTGTTGCCATGCAGTGTCCTTCAGATGAGGAGCAGTTTGCCATTGTTATGGATCTGAGGTTGTGCATCTCAAGAGTAGGTTCCGTGCTTGTTGAGCAGTGACCATTTGCAAAAACAGTTTTTGAAAATTTTTATTGAGGTTGACTAATTTTCTCGAAAATTATTCCATCTTTTTCTAAAACTGGACCTTTTTCTTGGATTCAAAAAAGGAAAATTTTCAGTGCTTATAACCTGACTTGCATGATTTCAAATCAAAATCGAACAAGCATGTTAATCTAACAATCATTTTGGTTAAAATTGTTTTACAGAAGCCAAAAACAAAAAAAATGGTCAAAATGATGAACTAGGGGCACAGTTGAGTCAGGTGTTCTGTCTTTTCGTCCATTGTCAACATGCTTGCCAGAAAGGGCACTCTACTTGCCGGAAAGGGCACTGTATTCGCCAGAAAGGGCACGGTGGAAGCTGGCCGCGAAAGGGCAGAAAGCTCTCACATCCTCCAAGCAACGAGGTATCAAGCCAAGTACGAAGCACGAACTGGAATGGGGCAAGATATTCCACTCCCTCATTTGGACAGATCTGATCACGCCCAAATTCCCCAGCAGAGCATCGTCAACCGATGTCAGCTGCAGATTTGCTACACACCCAGTTGTAGCGCAATTCCTCTGTGGGAGGAATTCACTAGCTGTGCGCAGAAGAAAGAGAATCTAGCAGCAAGCTAGCGACAAGAGCCCGCAATTCCTTGTTTATCCATCAACCACCCAGGGGAGGGATAAAAAAATGAGAGATCGAAGAATAAAGAGATGTACGCTGAGAGAAAAAGTGAGGAAAAGGGTTTTGTGAGAAAAGCCAAACCTGAGGGCCGAGTGATGTGAGAATTACAAATAAGAAAGGGTGGGAAACAATACCTGGAGAAACTGGCTCCTCGTGCACCGAAAGGTCTCTTGCCTTTGTAACACAGCTGAGTGTTGTGCTTGTGCGTTTGTGTTTGTCTCGATTCTTGTTTTGAGTCGTTTGAGTGTCAACAGATGTATTTAGGTCATTTTACCTTGTTTTTCCTTTATTGAGTTGTGTTTAGGTTGTTCTACCTTTGTTTTCCATTGTTGAGTCGTTTTGGCTGTGGTCAGTTTTAGGCTCAATACCCGGTTGAGAACCTTTTTCTCATTTCAATTTCAAAAATTGTTTTTTGCTCAGAGTGCCGTGTCGTTCTCCACATTTGTGCAAAACAGGATTGGTTCTTTCATAAAACTGCAGAGTTCAACCCAGGTGATGTGTGAATAGTAATGCAAGGACCTATCTGAAGTTATTTAGGTTCCGGACTGTAAAGCAAAAGAAAAGAGGGAAAATTTGGCGCATCTTAGCATGTTTCAACTTTAGCAAAATCCGAGACTGCATTCCAAGTGCACTTTCTCAGGCCTCGCCGTTTCTCTGGAGTATGAGTGTATCTCAACCCTAAGTGTAAGCCTGCTTCAAGTCAAAATAGCAGTCCAAGCAGCACTCGAGGGTTTCACATGCAGATGTTATCTCTCGCCAATATGAACAGGGTGTGCCCTTTTTGAGCTAAGTGTGTTGCGAAGTCCTCTAAGAGGCAAATCAGAGGCACCAGAGTACATATTTGATGCTCCACTATTGCATAGAATGTGAACTTTCATATACACTGTTGTTGCATGCGTGCCACGCATCGTTATGATTCATGCATAGAATATGCTTGCTTTCGATTCCGCATAGAATATGCTTTGCTTATCTCATACATAGAATATGTTTTCCCTATTGCATAGAAAATGCCCTCGTACTTGCATGGAAGATGCATTTTATCACACTGTCTTGTGCACTTACACTTTGTATCTCACTAGCACTGTCTTGTGCATCTTGTGGTTGTATCTCACTCGCACTGTTTTGTGCATTTCAAATCAATCGCGCTGTTTAGCGTATCGCACTGTTTAGTGCATTTCAAATCAATCACGCTGTTTAGCGTATCGCACTGTTTTGTGCATTTTAAATCAATCGCGTTGTTTAGCGTATCGCACTGTTTAGTGCTTTTCAAATCAATCACGCTGTTTAGCGTATCGCACTGTTTTGTGTATTTTAAATCAATCGCGCTGTTTAGCGTATCACCTTGTTTAGTGCATTTCAAGACAATCGCGCTGTTTAGTGTGTCGCGCTGTTTAGTGCATTTCAAATCATTCATGCTGTTTTGTGCAGGTTCAGGTTCGCGCTATTTTGCGCATCGCACTGTCTTGTGCACTTCCGCATTTGTAATCACTCGCACTTTCTTGCGCATCGCACTGTTTTGTGCAATTTACACTCGTGCTATTTTGCGCATCGCACTGTTTTGTGCAGCTTACATTCGCGCTATTTTACGCACCTCAATCGCATTGTCTTATGCTTTGCATATCGCATCGCGCTACCTTGCGCACCATACCTGCACTTGTTAGTGTATTGCATCGCGCTATCTTGCGTACCTTACCTGCACTTGTTAGTGCATTGCATCGCGCTATCTTGCGCGCCTTATCTGTATCGCACTGTTTTGTGCATTCACCATGCTCGTACTGTTTTGTACACCTTTAGCATCGCACTATTTTGTGCATCTTCTTAGCACTGTTTTGTACATTCACTCTGCATCGCACTATCTTGTGCACCCTTTGGTGTAGGAGACCTTAAATCCTCTAAAAGTGCAATTCCTTTGGTGTTTGTCGTGCCCGAACGACTTCCAGTGGTCTGGTATAGCCACCTGCCTATGTTTGCGGTGAGTTCCTAGGAGACCAATTGAGACGGTGGAAACTAGAGTTCGAATGGCTCTTGTCTAGAACGTAAAGGTTCGGGATTTCCGAGACTAAAGTCTGGTTTAAATACCCAGGGATATATCCTTGGCTTGAAATCTGTATGGCAGCCCCATAGATTGAGATAGCATATGTATGCACCTCAATTCTGGATACCGAATCAACCTAGTCTATCACCCTGTTGGAGAATAGGGAAAGCTGCGACCATAGTCAGGGAGAAAAGTAGTACCTGTAGTTCAACTGAGAAGAAGAGGAAGATTCCCACATCAGCATGAGGTAGGATATTGCCGAGGCAAGTCATTGCCAATTGCCCCTGTAAGGTACCTCCCTTTTCCTAGCTATCACATTGCATTTTAGTCATTACAGTGCATCGCATAAATCCTGAATTTTCAAACCGGCTTCGCTTAGCGTATAAGTCCAATTTTCAAACCGGCGTCGCGTAGCGTATAAGTCCAATTATCAAAATCTTTCTGCATATCATTTTGCATCCTACCCCTGAACTACGCTGGTTTGATTCCTGGCAAAGGGATACGTAGGCAGCCTGCGGGCGCAACCATTTATTTGTCTGTACTTTGTTTGTTTGTCCAAGTCTTCGGCCTTGTCAAAAATGGGTCGTCTCTGGGCTTTGACATTCACTCCCGTCACTTCTTGACTTCCGAGTTCTATCAAAGAGGGGCAACTGTAGACACCCCATTTTTGACCGCCTTTAAGACTTGGACGTGACTGATGGTTTACTTGATGGAGAAAGATGTGCAGGGCAAAGGTTCAGTTTCTTCGACAATGAGAGAGTCAAATCTCAACTTCATACCCCTTTTTTGGACCAAAACAATCTCGATCAAAAGATTTTAGACTTGAAACCCTCTCTTTCAAAACGTTTTGAAAATAAAGTTCCTACGATGTTCCGATGCTCGCATTTCGTTAAATGTTGCGCTTTTCGGTAAACTGAGCAAGGACAAAGTGGAAATGAATGAAAGAGAGATGAAATCTTTGAAAGATCCTTCAAAACACCTTACTTAGGGGATTGGAGTTGAAGAAAAGAAGAGAAGAGGGAAGAAACTAATTTGGGAGAAGTTCGACATGAATCCGGGTAGGAGAGAGCAGAGTAGCCCTCGCTGAATCAGGCCTATTCATTTGCATACTTGGATTTTAGCTATGAGGCCCCCACCATTGGAAATTTTACTTCCGGGGCTTCATTTTTCACTCAAGAATCTCCTAAATCCAAGTCCGAACGGGGGAGATATGGTTAGTTGAAGTAGGGCATCACTCCGATTGGACCGAATCTGCGCGGCTTCACCAAAACAGGCATAACTTTTTGCACAGGAGGAATTTTGGGGCAAGGTTGGCCCCATTGGAAAGCTGACTTCTGGGGCTTCAATGTGACCACATGGCCGACCACTTCGGTGGTCTAACGAAAGTTTGGCATGAATCCGGTTGAACCGAATCTGCGTGGCTTCACCAAAACAGCCATAACGTTTTTCACAGGAGGAATATGGATGCAAGGTTGGCTCCATTGGAAAGATAACTTCCGGGGCTTCAATTTGAACACAAGAGTGACCTGAAAAGGAGGTCAGAATGAGGAGTTATGGCCATTTGAAGTTGGACCTAGAAAGCAGAATTTTCCTAAAGTAGCAGGCCGACCAGAAAAGGTGGCTGGCCGACCACCCTCTCCTGAAAAAGTGGTTGGCCGACCAGGAAAAGTAGCAGGCCGACCAGGAAAGGTGGTCGGCCGACCACTTATGCCCAGAAAGCTCAGAATTGACAGATATTTTCCCTCCAGCTGTCTTCCACAACCTCCAGCTGCCCTATAATCAGATATTTTCGAGCCAACTCTCCTTTTTGCTATATATGATGATATATCTCCCATTTTTCAAAAAAAACTTCTTGGAGAAGCTTGGGAGGTTCTCACTCTAAAAAAAGTCTCTCCTTCTCTACAACTTCCAAACCTAAAACCTCTGCCTCTCTCTCATTCTCTTGCCTTGGTGTGCATAGCAAGAGCTATACTTAGAGATATACCTCTCCTTTGCCTAAGCACCCTTGATCAAACTCAACTACCATTGGGCTGAGGTTCTTTGAGGATCATTTTGAGCACCAAAATCTAGTTTTAGCTCAGAGTATGGATCCCTTTTTCTGCTGGAGTTCTTCGCTACAAGGGTGACATATTCTTTCCCTTTTTTCGTCTTCATTTTGCTCCTTATTTTTTCCATACTTGCAAGTATTTCTGAGCTTTGTCATACACTGAAAAGTGTCATATTTTGAGCTCCTCTTGAATTTTGTATCAGGACACTTTTCTGTTTGAGGCCTCCTACACCCTTGCATGCTTTACCCCTCTTTCTAGGCCTATTTTGCATCATATCTTAGTCCTACTTGTGAGCACTTTCGAGATTTTCTATAAACTGTAAAGTAACTTATTTTGAGCCCCTCTTCAACTTTGTTTAAGGGAATTTTACCGTTTGAAGTCATTTACTTCATTGTTTGTTCAATCTCTCTTTTAGGGCTATTTTTGTATCCTATTTTGGCCTTACTTCTGAGCATTTTCGAGATTTTATATAAACTGGAAAAAGTCTTGTTTTGACATCCTCTTCAAGTTTGGTTGAGGTCCCATTTCTGTTTGGGGTCATCTTCCCCCTTTGCATGCTTTATCTCTTCATGATTAAGGCTATGCATTAGAGCACTTGCATTGGCCATGGTTTGGCCTCTTAGCCACTGAAATCCAGTGGATTTTCAGTGGCTTAGATGTATTTTTGAGGGCCAATATTAGAGGGGGGTGACCCCCTCTCTCCTTGTCTTGTTTGGTGGTCTTTTGGGCCTTCCAAAGGGACCCTATTTTGCATGCATTGAAATCTTGTTTCAGGCCTCATTCTGTGAGTTTCAAGGTCTGCCTTGGCGCTGTCCAAGGCCCTTTTGGCCATATTTTATGTCTACGATGCATGTGTAGAGCAATCCCATCCAAGGCCTCTCAAAGGAGCCTTTCTTTGCATGTTTCCTAGACCCATTTCAGAGCCAATTTGGTGAGTTTTAGGGCAGTCATATTTGATTTCCAGAGTTAGTTTTGCCATGCTAAGTGTCTATCTTGTATATGCTTAACAACCCCTTGCAAGGCCCTTCAAAGAAGCCCCTCATTTTTGCATGCATTGGCTGCATTTCAGTGATTATTTGGGCATATTTTGGCATGTTTTATTCACTGTTTTTGTCTGGTTTGATATGTACTCATTTTCTTCATATACATGCCATGTAAACCATGTTTGCTAGCCAATGTTGTATGCTATTTTAGTCCGTCATGTTAGCATCTTTTGGCCATGCTCTAAACTAGAAATGTGCATGTTTTGGGACTGCCTTGGCTCTGTCTTTATACTTCATGGCCAAATAATGCTTGCTTTGCATAGTTACAATTCGATACATGTGCCTAGCTTTGAATTTCGAGGCTTATTTCATGCATCGGGTGCCTTATTTCCATGTTTCGGGATCATCTAGCATCATGTTTCAGTGCTGGAAATTACATGTTTGTATGCCATCTTTCATCCCTTGCCATGCTTTGGTAGAGTGGCATTTTATGTCTTAGGTTTGGTCCTCAGTATACGTGCACGTGTGCACGCATTTCGGTTGTCTCTTTCCCATCACATGGCTACTGATGTGAGTGTGACTGAGGTCCACTCATGTTGGTGTAAGTCCATTATGCATTGTGTATGCCTTTTCAATTCATAGCATTGCGTATGCTAGGTTGCGTGTTAGAGCATTGCGTATGCCATGTTACATCGAGCATTGTGTATGCCATTTCATAGCATTGCGTATGCTAGGTTGTATGTTAGTCGCATTGTGTATGCCATCTCATTTGCATCGTGCTTGGGATAGGAGTTAGCCAAGCACGGAAAACGAGGTACGTTTCGTACTCCGAGTGACGGAACGTGTCTCAATTCCCTATCGCCGACACTCCGGATTACCCATGATGGAGTTTAGGTCTTGTTGTGTTTTCATGTGCATTCATTTCACATTGAGTCATGCAATTCGACTGCACGAGGATCGAGGCATGCATACATATGTGAAAATACTTTGCCATGCCCCCTTCTTGCTCTCTGTTGCAGCAAACCAGAAATTAGCAGCCTTCTAGAGCTTCGCACAACATCCCGGGATTAATTGCAAACAGAGGCAAACCGAGGCATCGCAAGGAATTTCCCGACAAAGGCAACCCGAGCATGCATCATTCATCATTCGGAACAGAGCCGAGGCGGTCCGTAGCTTGCATGCTAATTCCCTGCTTTCCTAGGTTAATTTGTTAATTAATTAGGATTTTGTACTTATTCGGACTGTATTATTAATTCAGACCCTCCGAGCGAGGGCACAGTTGTAATAAGTGTGCGTGCGTGTGATGTATGTCTTCCAACCCCACGTCTTTCTCCCTTTTATTTACCAGCTTATGATGGCTAGATTAGGGCATGTGTCAATTAGCATACAGTATGATAGCATGTTTGCATTCATTCATCTGTCTTGCATGCACCGGGCTCGGCGCATCATACTAACTGCATTTGTATTTCAATTCCGAGTTGAATACTTGTTAGTTGTAGCATTTCATATGCCATCTTTAGAATAGCCGAGCCTATCTTAGTTGCATTTTGCATGTGTTGCATTAGGCATTTCTGTATAGTTAGGATCATGCATGGATTTCTAACATAGCTTCTGTTTTGGCTTGGAGTACTCGGTAAGTACTCATGCTTTAGCATCCTTGCATGTGTGTGAGTGACTGCCATGATAGCATGCTTACCATGAGGCTAATTGCTTATGTGATATAACTGCCTGAATGCCTGTGGGTGAAGGTTAGATTATCTGAATTGAAATAATTCATTAAATGTGAGTTTTAAGCCCACTTGAGAGTGGCAAAACCATGTTTTTCTAAGCCCACCCGAGGGTGGAAAATCCACGTCTTAGCCTACTTACGAGTAGCACCATCAAACCATTTTCAAATAAACAGACATGAGATGTTTTGTTCCAATTCAGGCGATCAAGTCTATACTTGTATGCTGTGCGCATCACATAGTAATCTAGGCTAATAACCGGATTAAGAACGCATAATGTTTTCAAAACTCGATATCATGGTTAGAGGCTGATCTTTGATCGGGCGAGCGGGGGTGCTCACGAAGTGACCTTCCCCAATCGTACCCAAGTTCCCGAGCCGAGGCAACTTTGGTGATGACAGACACGTGGCCTTAGGCAAACGAGTCAGGGTTTCCTAAATTCCCCAAAATAAAATATTTAGGTGGCGACTCTGTATCTGGGAAAGCAGTCCATGTTTGGCACTTCTTTCAAACAAATCTGTTTTCAAAAATGATTTGCCGGAGTTGGACTCTTTGATGATTTATTGGTCTTGCATTGCACTCTGCGTGATTAGATACAGGACCGTGACGTTTGAGTCCTGAACTGTAGTGAGCCCAAATGAACAAAACGGGGGATTTCCTCCCGGGACGTTCGGGAACGTCTACAGTTATATATATTGCATTTCATCATTTAGACGAGGTCCAAGTCCCTGTAGTCTTTAGTAGTGTGTAGTTAAGTTAGTTTTGTTTAAACTTGTGTTGAATCTTTCTTGTTTTCATTTTGAAGGTTAAGAGTTAGCATCTTGATATCTACATGGATTGTCTATTCCTTGTGAGCCTTTAGATGTTTGTATTACCGTGTCAACTTTGTTAGGAGAATAGGTAGTATTGGAAGATGTTTGTAGATCTTGTGAGGTAGACTTGGATGGTAGGATTTTCTTCCAGTGGCTTTGATTTCTTTAGAGATGAAGGATTTTGACATGATTTTGGGGATGGATTGGTTGACGAAGTATCATGCCTCTATTGATTGTTTTAGAAAAATGGTAGTTTTTGCTATGCTAAGGCAACATGAGTTTTTCTTTCAAAGAGATGGGAAAGGGTCTTCTATTTGTTTTATTTCTTTCCTTCAGGCCAACTGAATGCTGAGAAAAGGGTGTCATGGTTATTTAGCTTGTGTGGTGAGTACCAAATAGCCAGAGCAGAGGTTAGAGGAGTTGCCTATAGTGAGGGAATTTGTTGATGTTTTTCTAGAGGATCTACCTGGTCTTCCTCCAGATCGTGAGGTTGAATTTTCCATTATCTCGGTCCCTAACACAACACTTATTTCTAAAGTACCCTATAGAATGGCACCATTGGAGTTGGGGAAGTTACAAACTCAGTTACAGGAATTGTTAGTCAAAGGTTTTATTAGGCCTAGTGTTTCACCTTGGAGAGCACCTGTGTTGTTTGTGAAGAAGAATGATAGGTCTATAAGGCTGTGTTTTAACTATAGGGAATTGAACACAGTCACAATGAAGAATAGGTGTCCTTTGCCATGTATTGATGACCTATTTGACCAATTGTAGGGAGCTTAGGTATTCTCTAAGATGGATTTGAGGTCAAGCCATCACCGGTTGAATGTAAGGGATGAGGATGTTCCTAAGACTGTTTTAGAACCCGTTATGGGCATTATGAGTTCTTGGTAATGCCTTTTGGTCTCACAAATGCACCAGCCACATTCATGGATTTGATGAATATAGTTTTTAAACCATAGCTAGATAAATTTGTGATAATGTTTATTGATGACATCTTAATTTATTTGAAGAGTAAGGAGGAACATGAGCAGCATTTGAGGGTAGTACTATTGACCCTTAGGGAGAAAAGGTTGTATGCAAAATTTAAGAAGTGTGAATTTTGGTTGAGCAGTGTATCCTTTTTGGGTCATGTGGTGAGTAAAGATGGCGTATCTATGGATAGCACGAAGGTGGCAACAGGCCACCACCATTGGAAATTAGACTGCTGGGGCTTCAATTTAGACTCAAAAATCACCTAAAACCGAGTTCGAATGAAAGAGATATTCCTATTTGAAGTCGGGCCTGAATGTAGATTTTTGAAGCCGGCCAGGTCCATTTAGGTCCAATCGTGGCTCATTTAAAGCTGGCCGAATTTCAATGAAAATTTGTCCAGAATGCTTTTTTCGACCTAGCCTTTCATTTTTGGGTCTAGTCGTGTGTTTTGGGGACCGGCCGGCTCTCAATAATGTCGGCCCACTTTTAATAGCAATAAATAGGACATCAGGCAGGAAATTGTTAGCTGTTGTTTTTGAAGATATTTTTGGCCAAATCGTCTCAAACTCTATAAATAGGACCTCCCACTTTAGAATTAAAGGTTAGAAGATTTTCCTAAGGGATTTGAGGGAGATTGAGGGCTAAAACCATCCTCCTTGCTTCCTTTGATCTTCAAACATTCTTGAACAATACATACACCATTAGAACTTGTTCTTAAAGGTTTTTGTTGAAGTTTCAAACCATATTTCATAAACTTGAGGGTGTTTGGAATCAAGATTGATCAACAGCCAAAGCTTGCTCTCTTCAAGAGGTATAAGCTTGCCACCTTTTTCTTTGCTTTCATTTCAATCTTTTTTTCTATTTTTTTCTTGTGTTTTCCTACTGTTTTGGATCCATTCCAAGTGTTGGAACTTGGGGTTGAAGAGCTACTAAAGGTAGAGAGGCTTAACACCCTTTCTTGCACCTTATCCCATAGCTCATAGCCTTTGTTTTTGCACTCTTTTCTTTGGTTTTCATACTAATTTTCAGAGCTTAAAAAGGCTGGAAAACATGATTTAAAAGTCTCAAAAGTGGAGGGGCTAGCCACCTCTCCTTGATTTTGCTTACTAGCTTCATATC
>NW_021026074.1:199032-229032 GCF_004153795.1 Camellia sinensis
AGCACCCTTTGCTCAGCATTGCCCGGAGGAGGAATGTTAGAACTCTGAAAAATGTGATATTCCATTACATAAGCATCCAAAATGATTACATCAAACAGTTTACGACCATGCACAATATCCCACAACTTCATTATAATTTTTTTTTTTCTGAGTACCGTTCCGAAATGAAGAATCGTCCAGCAGCCAATAGATATCCACTTTTTCACTAAAACACAAATGAACAAAAGATTAATTAGTCAAAAATACACAAGGACAAAAATATTAAAAAGAGATAACATATTTAACTTACTGATATTTTTTGTCCTGCAAGTCCTTCATAAAAAGGGAAAACTCGTTCGAGAGCCCCTGGTCTCTGAAACAACTTTGCTGCCGTCCCCATTGGAAATCATTATCCTCTTTATAGGGCTTAACTATAACTTCAGCCATCAAAGAGTGAAAATCCCCAATGTCTTTGAATTTTGCATTATAAATCTCTGCAAAAAAAGTTGAAATTTTAGAGATGCGTTTCAAAAAACATAACCAAATAAAATGAAAATAAAGAATGAGTTACAATATACCATTACTATGTATGGCCTTTTTGACCCAAACAAGTTTGGCCTTTCGGTTCACGACCGAGATTACATCTAACAATCTAGTAGAGCCGTAGCCCAAAGAATATATTTTGCGTAATGCCATGTTAATATCAGTAAATAGAGTCATTACTTTGGGTTGAATGTAACTCCACCAATCCTTGATGGGGTAGGACTTTTCAAACCAACTTTTGTATTCAAAATCAACATAGGAGAAAATATCTTGTTTGATTCTTTCAAGTCAAACTCTTTTGTCATCAACAAAACAACCCTATATAATGGAACTCCCTTTGCAATGCCTCAATGCTGCCAGGTAATCCATTGCTTTGCGATTATTTTCGAAGTCAAAGCTACTGAACGACATTGCAAAATCTTCAATTAGAGGGCTGGAAAAAGAAGTTTTTCCCATATTGAAATTCACCTTGACGACCTTGCAGTAGATATAAAATTCCAGCTCCTTTACTATATGGGTCTGGAAATTCTTTCTCGGACTGTGGATGCATTCTAGGCATACGTGGCATAGCTTGTTGGCCACTAGCAACCAATGTTGCCCACGAAGAAGATTGTGCCACAACTAATAAAATAAATAAAAATAAAACAAAGTGTAAGTAAGCTTCATAACAGAGTCAATATACAAATAAAAATAAACATAATAATAGTGGATGAGCAAATAAAATGATCGATATCATTACAAAAAATAATTACAAACAATATTAAAACAATCTCAACCAGGAACAATATGAACATATAAAAAAGGGCAAAACTACAGTTGTAAATAGCTAATAACAAAACACACAATGTAGATGATGATAACATAATAGACAGAACAGAGCCTTGTTGTTAACTTTGTGAGACCTTGTCATTAATCATCACAGCACCACCATCAGACAATAGAAGAAAAAGCAAAGATAGAGAGAGCAGAGAGAGAGAGAGAGTAAACAAAAATAGTGCACGGAAGAAGAGAGTACCGCATTAGCGAGCAAAGGTGAGCGGAGAAGACCGGCAAGGCTATAGGTGGCGACCGACAAGGTGAGGATGAGCAAGAGGGGAAACGAACTGTTCTTTACAGGCTTCTTTGGGAAGCTAAGTTTAGAGCCTTTTTTTTTATTTTTTTATTTTTTTTTGCGTGTCTATTTTAGCCCAAAAATGTTTGGGAAGATGTTTTTTTTGGGTTTTTTTCACTAAAAGACAAATTGGTTACAAAATCAAAAAAATAAATCCAAACAAAATATCACATCAAACCTCATAATCATTTAACTTTTTCTCTTACAAACATCACATCCAACCACAAAAAAACTCAACTATCTTCCCAAACACAAAAAAAATTTCTCCAACAAAATCCTACAACTAAAAAAATCTACAAAAAAACTCATTTCCCAAACACCCATAAAATAAGCGCTGATGAATGAGTGAGATGTAAGGGTGTGAATTAGGGTTAGGGTGCGAATTAGGGTTTGGGAAGAGTTTTTTTCTTTCTTTTTTTTTTTAAAAAAAATAGCCAATAAAGTTTAGGGTTAATTGTTGATAAATCTAATTTAAGGACATATAAGTAAGATTGTGTAAAATATCATTTAATTTGTTAAGATTGCTCTGATTCACATCAATTCTCACTGCTCTATCCGTTAATCGCAGTTTAAACTTTAAAATTTATAATTCGCTTTCGAAATGGCTCCTCTTCGCTCTGTTATAGTTAATACATATATATTTTTTAACCTATAATGAAATATCAAAGTAAAAAATGATTTGAGAAAGATTTAAGATGTGAAATATATTACAAATTAATAATTATATATATGAAAAATGTCATGTAAAATTAGTTTGTGTTATATATATGAAAAATATTATACAAATTAGTGTTATATATTATGCAAAGACTTGATAATTGGTTAGAATATTTTTCAATCCGTCAATCCATCCAAAATCGCTCAAACTGCAATTTGTCAATCTGTCAATCCATCATTTGATTTATAATTTTAATCTCAAACCGCTCGAACTGCATCGCGCATACCCCTAGATATAAGACATTAGGTCCAAATGATATTTTTTTATTAATGAGAGGTTCACACGTTGTGAAATAGTTTGATGAGAAATCTTGGAGAACATTTTGTTTTCAATTTTACCCCTTGATTTTTTTTTATTTATTTTTTTGACTTTTTGTTGACTATTTGTTGAAATTATTTTCTATCTATTGAAATGATTTCTGTTCAAATTTTTTATCTGTTGAACTTTTTTATGTGTTCAATTTTTTTATTTGTTAAAATCTATATATATCTATATCTATATCTATCTATCTATCTATCTATATCTATACTATATATTAAGCAAAAGGGAGTTTTTAACTCCAAGCCTTGTGGGAGCTCCAATCTCCCAATCTAAATTTCTTGATTTTTTGATTAAAAAAAAAAAACCTTAGCATTTATTAACTTCTCCCAACCTCCAAGTCTTACACTCATAATAACACTTTAATGCATTAAGAACAAGCATAAAAAAAAATTCTTTGAAATCTAACACATGAATTCCTTGAAAAGTCCCAACACATATGATTATTATCCCTCATAATAACACTTTAATACATTAAGAACAAACATAAAAAAAAATTTCTTGAAAAGTCCAACACATATGATTATTATTAAAATATTAAACTTTAATCTAATATAATAAAAAAAAGAAGACATTTAATTCCCTAAAAATTCTAACACATATGATCATTATCAAAATATTAAACTTTAATATAATATAAAAAAGGAAAAAAAGAAGACATTTAAAAATTTAAAAAAAGGACATTTAAAAATCGCAATCCACATATATAGATAATTGTAGATATATTAAGAAAAATGGGGTTTCTAAACCCTAAGCCGCGTGAAAGCTCCAATCTCTTAATCTTAATTTTCTAAATTTTTTATTTTAAAAAAAAACCCTCAATATTATTGATTTGGTCAAAATCCCTTGGTCAGCATTATTAACTTTTTCCAATCCACATGCCTGCATTTATTGATTTGGTCAAAATTCCTGATTAACATTTAAAATCCCCTCATACAAATAATTATAGATACAGCCCGTGCATAATTACTACAGTAGCCTCTTTAATTTCTCTTCTACACTATGATTAGTGATAAGATTGTTAAATTATTTTTATAAAAAATCTTAAAAAACATAATTTATATATTAAAAATAAATTAAAACAAATATAAATATTTATAACTATCCCGTGCATAGCACGGGTGATATGCTAGTTTATACTATATATTAAGCAAAAGGGGGTTTTAACCCCAAGCCTTGTGGGAGCTCCAATCTCCTAATCTAAATTTTCTAATTTTTTGGTTTAAAAAAAAAAAACCCTTAGCATTTATTAACTTCTCCAAATCCCCAAGTCTTACCCTCATAATAACACTTTAATGCATTAAGAACAAGCATAAAAAAAATTCTTTGAAATCCATCACATGAATTCCTTGAAAAGTCTCAACACATATGATTATTATCCATCATAATAACATTTTAATGCATTAAGAACAAGTATAAAAAAAAATTTCTTGAAAAGTCCAACACATATGACTATTATCAAAATATTAAACTTTAATATAATATAATAAAAAAAAAGAAGACATTTAATTCCTTGAAAAGTCCAACACATATGATTATTATCAAAATATTAAACTTTAATATAATATAAAAAGAGAAAAAAAGAAGACATTTAAAAAAAAAAAAAGACATTTAAAAATCGCAATTCACATATATAGATAATCTATATTATATATTAAGCAAAATGAGGTTTTTAACCCCAAGTCTTGTGGGAGCTCCAATCTCTCAATCTAACTTTCCTGATTTTTTGATTTTTAAAAAAAAAAAATCTTAACATTTATTAACTTCTCGCAACCTCCAAGTCTTACTCTCATAATAACACTCTAATGCATTACGAACAAGCATAAAAAAAATTCTTTGAAATCCAACATATATGAATTCTTTAAAAAGTCCCAACACATATGATTATTATCTCTCATAATGACATTTTAATGCATTGAGAACAAGTATAAAAAAAAATTCTTAAAAAGTCCAACATATATGATTATTATCAAAATATTAAACTTTAATATAATATAGTAATAATAAAAAGACATTTAATTCCTTAAATAGTCGAACACATATGATTATTATCAAAATATTAAACTTTAATATAATATAAAAAAGGAAAAAAAGACGACATTTAAAAAAAAAAACAAAAAAACATTTGAAAATCACAATCTATCTATCTATCTATCTATCTATACTTCTATACTATATATTAAGCAAAAAATGATTTTTAACCCCCAAAGCTGTGGGAGTTTCAATATGCCAATCTTAATTTTCTAATTTATTGTTTTTTTAAAAAAAAAAAAATTAGCCTCAACATTTATTAACTTCTCTCAACCCACAAGACTTTTTGATTTCTCTCATAATTACTGCAGTACCTTTTCTAAAACAAATAATTTGTATATTAAAAAAAATTAAAACAAATATAAATATCTATATTTATATCTATCTATTTATTTATATCTATCTCTAACCCATAAGTTTTGTGGGAGTTCCCACAAGACTTTTTGACTTTTCTCATAATTACTGCAGTAACTTTTCCAAAACAAATAATTTGTTTTTTGAAAAAAAATTTAAAACAAACATAAATATCTATATCTATATCTATCTATTTATTTATATCTATCTCTAACCCACAAGTTTTGTGGGAGTTCCAATATTTGAACCTTAATTTCTTAATTTTTTTGACTTTTTTTTGAATTTTTTTTTAGCATTTATTAAATTCTTCCAAATCTTTTTAACTTCTCCAATACACACACTATTTTTAACTTTTCACATACCTATTGCAAACAGTGAGTCTCCTTTTTGTTTTCTCATTCTTGACTTCTCACTTCTACACTTTCAACTTCAGTGACCACGTATGCAAACAGTAAGTCTTCCTTTTGTTTTCTCCTTCTTGACTTTTCCTTTTGTTTACTGTTTTAATATTGTAGTTAGATAACGCAAAAAAATATTTGTGATTTGTCTAGCGAATAAAAAATCATAATTTGATTTTTTAATATGATTGAACTTAGATAAATATAAACCATCACAAAGAGAAAAATGTGATTATAATTAGTTGAATGATTCTTTTTTTTTTTTTTTAATGTGATTGTAGTTAGTTTAATAGTTCTTTTTTTTCATTTATTTATTTTATTATATGAAAAATGTGATATGATTATAGTTTGTTCAATGACTTTTTTTTTTTAAATATGATTGTTGTAGTTAGTTCAATAGTTTTTTTTTAATGTTATTTAATCTTTTATTTACTATTTTAATTTTATTTTTAATATGATTGAAATTAGATAAACATAAACACTCACAAAGAAAAAAATGTGATTATACTTAGTTCAATGGTTCTTTTTTTTTAATGTGATTGTAGTTAGTTAATGGTTCTTTTTTTCATTTATTTATTTATTTTATTATGGCAAAAATATGATGTGAATGTAGTTTGTTCAATAGTTTTTTTTTAATGTGATTTAATCTTTTATTTACTGTTTTAATGGTTTTTCTTTACAATTATTTTTGAAAAAAATATGATTGTAGTTAGATAGCATAAAAATATTTGTAATTTGATTTGATTTTTAAAGTACCAATTATTGATAATGATTAGATTATATTTTGGAAAAAAAAATTGTAATTGATTTTTTTAACTCACAGTGTTTTTTGAAAAAAAAATTATTGTGTTTTTTTAACTATCAATTCACTTAATTTGTGATTTGATTTTTAACTCACTGTGCTTTTTGAAAAACAAAATAGATTGTACTCATTAGGGTCACGTAATGTACCAATTATTGATGATAATTAGATTGTATTTTGACCCCAAAAAAAATTGTAATTAATCTTGTTAACTCACTATGTTTATTGAAAAACAAATTATTGTGTTTTTTTAATTATTGAAGATGATTAGATAACATTAAAAAAATTGTGATTTATATGATTGAAGTTATCTGCTTTTGTTTATAATTTTACTAGCCTATCACCCGTACTATGCACGGGATAATTATAGATATTTATATTTGTTTTAAATTTTTTTTAATATATAAATTATGCTTTTTAAGATTTTTTATAAAAATAATTTAACAGTCTCATCACTAACCATAGTGTATGGGAGAAGTTGAAAAGGGTACTGTAGTAATTATACACGGATTGTATCTATAATTATTTGTATGAAGGGATTTTACATGCTGATCAGGGGATTTTGACTAAATCAATAAATGTAGGCATGTGGAAAGACACGTGGATTGAAAAAATTTAATAAATACTGATAAGGAAATTTTGACCAAATCAATAAATGCTGAGTTTTTTTTAATTAAAAAATAAAAAATTTAGAAAATTCAGATTGGGATATTGAAACTCCCACAGGCTTTGGGGTTAAAAACCCCCTTTTACTTAATATATAGTATAGACTAGCCTATCACCCGTGCTATGCACAGGATAATTATAGATATTTATATTTGTTTCAGATTTTTTTTAATATATAAATTATGTTTTTTAAGATTTTTTATAAAAATAATTTAACAATCTTATCACTAACCATAGTGTATGGGAGAAGTTGAAAAAGGTACTGCAGTAACTATACACGGATTGTATCTATAATTATTTGTATGATGGGATTTTAAATGTTGATTAGTGGATTTTGACCAAATCAATAAATGTATGCATGTGGAAAGACATGTGGATTGAAAAAATTTAATAAATGCTAATCAGGGGATTTTGACCAAATCAATAAATGCTGAGTTTTTTTAAATCAAAAATAAAAAATTTAGAAAATTCAGATTGGGATATTGAAACTCCCACAGGCTTTGGGGATTAATCACCTCATTTTGCTTAATATATAGTATAGAAGTATAGATATAGATATAGATAGATAGATGGATAGATAGATAGATAGATTGTAAAGAAAAATCATTAAAATAGTAAATAAAAGATTAAATCACATTAAAAAAAAGAACCATTGAACAAACTACAATCACGTCACATTTTTCCCATAATAAAATAATTAAATAAATGAAAAAAAGAACCATTGACTAACTACAATTACATTAAAAAAAAAGAACCATTGAACTAGCTACAATCACATTTTTTTCTTTATGAGTGTTTATGTTTATCTAATTTCAATCATATTAAAAATAAAATTAAAATAGTAAATAAAAAGATTAAATAACATTAAAAAAAAACCATTGAACTAATTACAACAATCATATTAAAAAAAAGAACCATTGAACAAATTACAATCACATCACATTTTTCTCATGATAAAATAAATAAATGAAAAAAAAAAAGAACTATTAAACTAACTACAATCACATCAAAAAAAAAGAATCATTCAACTAATTATAATCACATTTTTTATAAGTATGTTCTACTTGATGTATTCTAAAATGTGAACGGTTCGAATTATCAAAATAAGCTCCGAAAATGGCCCAAATGACTGCACAGCAATAGCTGCTGTGCACCCCCGCACAGCAGCCACCCCCAATTCTAATAATATAACATTTCTCAATAAAAGAAAAAGAAACAAAATTACATTTTTTTTTTTTTTTTTGGGTTACAAATAATTTACTTTGATTCCCCTTGCAGGCCGATCAATTTGAAAGGTGGCGCCAGGACACCGAATCCAATGTTGGGTCAAACTTGATTTATTCCAGCCTGTAGGTTTAATGCTAATTTTACTTTTTATTTATGTTATTTTTTCTATTTCATTATTAAATTATCAAATTTATTAATGTTTTTGTTGCAATCTTATAATTTGTGTGGTAGTAATTATATTAATGGTGATGTTAGTGTGATGATCTAGTAGTGGTAGTGGTGATGGGAATAGTACAGGAGGAGGAGGTGGTAATAGAGATGGTGGCAAATAGAGTAAGAATTTAGGATTGTTTTGATAAATAATAAAGAGGAAAGTTTATTTATTTTTTTATAGTAACTTTTTACCATTTTGATACTTTAATGACTTGTCAAAGAGGGCGTTTGGTTTGGATTATTATAAGTTAAAATTTAATAATCAAAAAATTATAAGTAGAAGCATCCCTTCCCCAGTTTTTAAATAATTAGTTTTTTTCAACTTATTTAAGTTATTTTTGTTTAAAAACTATAAGCAAAAACTGCACTAAATAGTCTGAAACAAATTCCCAAATTAAAATAAGTTACGATTTTGGCCCCCCGATGGCCTACTTCCAAGCTTGTGGGTTAGAAAAGTGTATTTTTCGACCTTTTAAGCTTAGGTGCGAGAAAAGTGCCGTTTCGGACTTAGTTTTCAAACCGGGAGTCCTGTGCTAGTTCCGTAAGTTTTCACAACTTACATTGGTCCCTCTCGGGGTGTTTGACGTGTTCCCCAGGCCTTCTCGTGACTGTTACACGATTTTCGCCTCCCGATGGCTTATTTTCGAGCTTAAGTGTGAAAAAAGTGTATTTTTTGATTTAGTTCTCAAACCGGGAGTCCCGTGCTAGCTCTGTAAGTCTCCGCAACCTGCCTTGGACCCTCCCGAGGTGTTTGGGGCATTTCCCGGTCCTTCTCGTGGCTGTTACATTGTTTTGGCCCTCCTCCCGGGTGTCCTATTTCAAAGCTTAAGTGCGGAAAAAGTGTCTCTTTACAACTCAGTTTTCAAACCGGGAGTCCCGTGCTAGTTTCGTAAGTTTTCACAACTCACGTTGGTCACTCCCGAGGTGTTTGAGGTGTTCCCGACCCTTCTTGTGACTGTTACATGATTTTGGCCCGCCGCCCGATGGCCTACTTCCAAACTTAAGAATTAGAAAAGTATATTTTCCGACCTAGTTTTCAAATCGGAAGTCCCGTGCCTGTTCGTTAAGTTTTCACAACTCAAATTGGTCCCTCCTGAGATGTTCGAGGTGTTCCTCAGGCCTTCTCATGATTGTTACACGATTTCCGGCCCGCCGAGCCCTATTTTCAAGCTTAACTGCGAAAAAAGTACCTTTTCTGACCTAGTTTCCAAACCGGAAGTCCCGCGCTAGTTTCGTAAGTTTCCACAACTTACATTGGTTTCTCCCGAGGTGTTGGAGGTGTTCCACGGGCCTTCTCGGGACTGTTACAGGATTTTTTTTCTCCCGATAGCCTATTTTCAAACTTAAGTGTTTAGGAAGTGTATTTTTTGACTTAGTTTTCAAACCGGGAGTCCCATGCGAGTTCTGTGAGTTTTCACGACTCACGTTGGTCCCTCCCTAGGTGTTTGAGGTGTTACCTGGACCTTCTCTTGACCGTCACACGATTTTGGCCCCCCCGATGGACTATTTTCTAGCTTAGGTGCGATAAAAGTGTCGTTTCGGACTTAGTTTTCAAACCGGGAGTCCCGTGCTAGTTCCGTAAGTTTTCACAACTTACATTGGTCCCTCCCAGGGTGTTTGACGTATTCCCCGGGCCTTCTCATGACTGTTACACAATTTTGGCTCCCCGATGGCTTATTTTCGAGCTAAAGTGTAAAAAAAATGCATTTTTTGATTTAGTTCTCAAGCTGAGAGTCCCGTGCTAGCTCCGTAAGTCTCCGCAACCTGCGTTGGACCCTCCCGAGGTGTTTGGGGCATTTCTCAGTCGTTCTCGTGACTGTTACACGGTTTTGGCCCCCCCTAGTGTCCTATTTCCAAGCTTAAGTGCGGAAAAAGTTTCTCTTTCCAACTTAGTTTTCGAACCAGGAGTCCCGTGCTAGTTTCGTAAGTTTTCACAAATCACGTTGGTCACTCCCGAGGTGTTTGAGGTGTTCCCGGACCTTCTTGCGACTGTTACATGATTTTGGCCCCCCACCCGATGGCCTACTTCCAAGCTTAAGCATTAGAAAAGTGTATTTTCCGGCCTAGTTTTGAAATCGGGAGTCCCGTGCCTGTTCGTTAAGTTTTCACAACTCAAATTGGTCCCTCCTGAGATGTTCGAGGTGTTCCCCAAGCCTTCTCGTGATTGTTACACGATTTTCGGCCCGCCGAGCCCTATTTTCAAGCTCAAGTGTGGAAAAAGTACCTTTTCGGACCTAGTTTCCAAACTGGAAGTCCCGCGCTAGTTTCGTAAGTTTTCACAACTTACATTGGTTTTTCCCGAGGTGTTGTAGGTGTTCCACAGGCCTTCTCGGGACTGTTACAGGATTTTTTGGCCTCCGATGGCCTATTGTCAAACTTAAGTGTTTAGGAAGTGCATTTTTTGACTTAGTTTTCATACCGGGAGTCCCATGCGAGTTCTGTGAGTTTCCACGACTCACGTTGGTCCCTCCCTAGGTGTTTGAGGTGTTCCCCAGACCTTCTCTTGACTGTCACACGATTTTGGCCCTCCGATGGACTATTTTCAAGCTTAAGTGCGAGAAAAGTGCCGTTTCGAACTTAGTTTTCAAACCGGGAGTCCCGTGCTAGTTCCATAAGTTTTCACAACTTACATTGGACCCTTTCGGGGTGTTTGACGTGTTTCCCGGGCCTTCTCATGACTGTTACACGATTTTGGCCGCCCACGGCTTATTTTCGAGCTTAGGTGTGAAAAAAGTGCATTTTTTGATTTAGTTCTCAAACCGAGAGTCCCGTGCTCGCTTCGTAAGTCTCCGCAACCTGCCTTGGACCCTCCTGAGGTGTTTAGGGCATTTCCCGATCCTTCTCGTGACTGTTACACGGTTTTGGCCCCCCCTCCGGTATCCTATTTCCAAGCTTAAGTGCGGAAAAAGTGTCTCTTTACAACTTAGTTTTCAAACCGGGAGTCCCGTGTTAGTTTCGTAAGTTTTCACAACTCGCGTTGGTCACTCCCGAGGTGTTTGAGGTGTTCCCGGCCCTTCTTGCGACTGTTAGATGATTTTGGCCCCCCCCGGTTGGCCTACTTCCAAGCTTAATCATTATAAAAGTGTATTTTCCGGCCTAGTTTTGAAATCGGGAGTCCCGTGCCGGTTCGTTAAGTTTTCACAACTCAAATTGGTCCCTCCTGAGATGTTCGAGGTGTTCCCCGGGCCTTCTCGTGATTGTTGCACGATTTCCGGCCTGCCGAGCCCTATTTTCAAGCTTAAGTGTGAAAAAAGTATCTTTTCCGACCTAGTTTCCAAACCGGAAGTCCCGCGCTAGTTTCATAAGTTTCCACAACTTACATTGGTTTTTCTCAAGGTGTTGGAGGTGTTCCACGGGTCTTCTCAGGGCTGTTACAGGATTTTTTTGCCCCTGATGGCCTATTTTCAAATTTAAGTGTTTAGGAAGTGTATTTTTTGACTTAGTTTTCAAACCGGGAGTCTCATTCGAGTTCCGTGAGTTTCCATGACTCACGTTGGTTCCTCCCTAGGTGTTTGAGGTGTTCACCAGGCCTTCTCTTGACCGTCACACGATTTTGGCCCCCCGATGGACTATTTTCAAGCTTAGGTTCGAGAAAAGTGCCGTTTCGGACTTAGTTTTCAAACCGGGAGTCCCGTGCTAGTTCCGTAAGTTTTCACAACTAACATTGGTCCCTCCTAGAGCGTTTGACATGTTCCCTAGGCCTTCTCGTGACTGTTACACGATTTTGGCCCCCGACGGCTTATTTTCGAGTTTAAGTGTGAAAAAAGTGCATTTTTTGATTTAGTTATCAAACCGAGAGTCCCGTGCTAGCTCCGTAAGTCTCTGCAACCTGCGTTGGACCCTCCCGAGGTGTTTGGGGCATTTCTCGTTCCTTCTCGTGACTGTTACACGGTTTTGGCCCCCCTCCCCAGTGTCCTATTTCCAAGCTTAAGTGCGGAAAAAGTGTCTCTTTCCAACTTAGTTTTCAAACCGGGAGTCCCGTGCTAGTCCCGTAAGTTTTCACAACTCGCGTTGGTCACTCCCGAGGTGTTTGAGGTGTTCCCGGCCCTTCTTGCGACTGTTACGTGATTTTGACCCCCCGATGGCCTACTTTCAAACTTAAGTATGAGAAAAGTGTATTTTCCGGCCCTATGCAATATGCTCACTCTTGAAGCTCAACTTCGAAACCAGCAAGCTTTGAGGCCAAAAACCAACATTTAGAGCTCAAGTCACACTCCTAAGAACCTCAGCTTTAAGATAGTGGTGTGTCACTGTGTTGTAGTGCAAAAATGCAAGAAAAATGGACTTTAGAGCACTATTCAATATGATATAGAGAGTGAGAAATATATATATATATATATAGAGAGAGAGATACCACTTCTCCAAATTTTTCTGAATCTCTGTTAGAGAGGAAGGGTCTCTCCTTATATAGAAGAATGTAATGAGAAGCTTGTTAAACAAGCTTGGAATTATGGGACCTATCAGTTGATAGGCTGGTCATAGGTAGATTTTGCTTCTTCCTCTTATTCTTCAAGTGTACTTAAAAGTGCCAATGAGCAACTTAGGTCCCATTCTTCCACATCTTAGGTCCAGTTCTTTCATGGCAATTGATGATGTGGATTTTGAATTTTTTTTCTTCCTTTTCTTTTTGTTTGGACAAGAGTGATTGCATCCTAACATTCAGAAACTTTGAAAGTTACAAGTTCTCTAATTTGAGCCTCCTTTTAATTGAATATTCTTGCAACATTTACTGGTGGCAATGTCACTAATCATCAGTCTTCTCCATTGCCGAGACAAAATACCCTACATTCAACATTTATCTGGCTCCACTTCACCTCCACTTGTCTCCAGTTACACCTGCACTTTGGCACAACCATCTTTATGATTTCCGTCACGAGCACTGTCAATAAATAAATATTTATCTATCAAACTTTAAATCGGGAGTTGTTATATTTTCAGATCAGCTGAGGATGTTGAAGGCTTTCTATTGCTGTGAATTAGTGTTTTTTTCTTTTCTTTTTTCGTTTGCTTTAAAAAACAATTACTGTGTCGGGTGACAAAATAGAACCAGGTTGATTCAAAGTCCAAGCCATTTAATCACCAAGATTAACCTATGGGTCATATTTTAGGTGACAGTAATTACATTTTCCACCATATAATTTTCTAGTGTTGTTACTACTATGATTGATGATTGACAAGGTAAAATGAAACAAAAATTTTGTATGCTTTATCTTTTAATGCAGATGAGCTGCATGTCATCATCAGGACCAAGTGAACCTATAGAAATGTATCTGGTTGCCGATAGTACTACCAGTTCAACCTCTAACTAACCGGATGATACAAAAAAAGTGTAACAAATAACACAAAATAGTGTCAATTTACCTCATAATTTTCCATCCCGACCTAAATAGATGGATCCAATTTCCAAAACTTATGCAAATTCAGATAATAATCCATGCCCATTGCCAAGTCCAAATATGCACATTGCAGATTATCCAATTTCCAAAGTGGACCTAGTTGCAAAGGCTGGCAATTCTGCTACTAATCCATGGCCATTGCCAAGTCCAAAGACATTTGCAAATTCTGAACTCGTAAAAGCAACATCAACAGGGATAGCAGCAGCAACACTCGAAAATGTGAAGGCAAGTGATGCTAAGGGTAGTCAACTAGTTGCCAATTTCGGCCGAGGGAGCAGCAATGGCGCCCGTAGTGACAGCTTAGAGAGCTCCAGTGCAACCCTTAAGCCCCATACCGGTGGTGATGGTCGATGGGATGCCATTAACTTGGCTTCTTCCAAAGATTCCCCTCTTGGTCTTAGCCACTTTAGGCTCTTGAAGCGGCTCGGATATGGAGACATAGGAAGTGTCTATCTTGTTGAGCTCAGAGGAACCAACACCTACTTTGCCATGAAAGTCATGGACAAGGGGTCTCTTGCAAGCAGAAATAAGCTTCTTCGAGCTCAAACAGAAAGGGAGATCCTTGGTCTACATTTGCAATTGCAAAGGCTAGCAATTCTGCTACTAATCCATGGCCATTGCCAAGTCCAAAGACATTTGCAAATTCTGAACTCGTAAAAGCAACATCAACAGGGATAGCAGCAGCAACACCAGAAAATGTGAAGGCAAGTGATGCTAAGGGTAGTCAACTAGTTGCCAATTTCGGCCGAGGGAGCAGCAATGGCGCCCGTAGTGACAGCTTAGAGAGCTCCAGTGCAACCCTTAAGCCCCATACCGGTGGTGATGGTCGATGGGATGCCATTAACTTGGCTTCTTCCAAAGATTCCCCTCTTGGTCTTAGCCACTTTAGGCTCTTGAAGCGGCTCGGATATGGAGACATAGGAAGTGTCTATCTTGTTGAGCTCAGAGGAACCAACACCTACTTTGCCATGAAAGTCATGGACAAGGGGTCTCTTGCAAGCAGAAATAAGCTTCTTCGAGCTTAAACAGAAAAGGAGATCCTTGGTCTTCTTGACCACCCATTTCTACCTACTTTATATTCATATTTTGAGACTGAAAAGTTTTATTGCTTGGTCATGGAATTCTGCAATGGAGGTAATCTTTACACTCTTCGTCAAAAGCAACCAAACAAGTATTTCACTGAGGAAGCTGCTAGGTTAGTACATATCCGCCTTATTTGGTCTATATTTGCATTTCTTCATTATATACCATTCAAAATTTCCCTTTATCTATTTATTATAGCAATGTCTGATTTTACCTGTGTATTGATTAATGATGTAACGTATGCCATTTGTACTTTTAGCATAGCATGGCCATAAGTCTAGCCTACATAAAAAGATAAGGGGCTGAGATAGATTGGAAGCATTTTTAAACCTATCAAACACTCTTGACTTTTCTATTTATGATTCTAAGTTATCTCAAGGGTTTTATATTTCATTTTTTACACATGCTGCTCTTGGTCGCTATTGATTATTATAAATATGCTTAGAAGGGTCTTTAAGGTTTAATCATTAGCGTTGTTGATACAGCTATTTACTTAACAAGAGTCGTGTACTATTGATCTTATTTGTAAATAATATGGTCTTCAAGAAATATAAATTATAGTCAGTTCTTGAACTTGACTAAAGGTCTAATTTTTGTTTTAAACAAGTAGTATGTTACAGTTCATTTGGAAAACTATGTGAGAAAAGAACAAGAAAAAAATTGTGGTTTTTCACCTATGTGAGAAAAGAAAAGGAATGATTAATTATTATTATTATTATTATTTTTTTTTTTTTTGGGATAAGAAACAAAATGGTGAGATTTCTCACATATCTTGTTTGTCCATAAGCTGATCAAATGAGCCAAACCCAGAGTGTGAATTTGTAAGAGCCGATAAATGCAGAGCAAATTTATGCAACAAGCACTTATGGACTAAACAGTGATTTCTCATATTTATGCAACATGTGAGAAACCACAATAATAGCAAAAACTGAAGTACAATATAAATAGTTTAACCAAAACCCTAAAAGCCTAATTACATATAATAGGACTAAACTGCCCTTAACGAAACCCTAAAGCCTAATTACAGATAATAGGACTAAACTACCCTTCATGCAACCCTAAAAGCCTAATTACAAATAAAAAACTAAATTACCCTTAATGAATAACCTAAATAACAAGAACATGAACATGACATATTTCACATTAGCAAGTGTTACAGGGTTAATTTTCTAATTAAAATTTTCAGCTTACAATGGCATTAAGTTATAGCACTTAGTCTCAGCCAATTATCAATACACAGTCACACAATGAGTTAAAACAAGTAAGAGAGAAGGCAACACAAAATTACAAGAAATTCCCAACCTTTATTATTGCACCAACAATACAAAGGAATACCCATGGAAACTCTTACAATTACTTGATACCATTTCGAGTTCCATGGCCATGCCTTATTATGCTTACAATCAGTTACAACAATACAACCAACAATACAAGGAAAGCATGCCAAGTGGCATGGCAGTTTACATCCCCAACTGCCTAGGGACTTAGGAACAAATCTGGAGCTAACTGCTAATAACTGCTCCTTCATCCAGCCTTAGTTCCTAATTTCTAGGCTTGCCTTGTCTTTGCCACAACAAAAGTAACTGTTGTCAACAGACATGCATAACTACTGATAACTGCCATGTTGTCTGCCTCATTAAGCCAGCCACGAATTTGGTTGTCTTGGCCACCAGACCAAGTCTTACCCACCAAACCAAATCTTGTCCACTGATTGTCTTCAACCCTCAAGTATGTTGCAGCCCACATTTAGGCCATATTAATGCTTTGCATCTGTGTAAATGCTGTCCATACTTTGGCTAAGGGTTGTGTGCTACTACCCCAGTACTTTGTCATCTTTTCACCTTGCTATCTTGGCATGCCACCATCATGCCATGGCCTTGGTTGGACATGGGCGCAAGATGTTGCCAATGCCAACCATACAGCCTTCAAGTAGAAGGTGCTAACAAACCACTCCCACCAGAAGAAGCCAATGTCCTCGTTGGTAGGGTCTTTAAGTACTCTTCGACTTGTTTTTTGAACTACCATAATGTTACATCTTTTTCCCAACTTGCATAAGATTCTGGAGAACGCTTCCACTTCATTAAGTAATGGGTCCTTCGATTCTTTTTGCTTTGGCCCTCGGTCCTGAGATCAAGAATCCGTTCTACCTCCCCGTCAAACTGCTTTCTGATCACTGGAGGTGCCCTCCGAGCCTGCTTCCTTGTCAAGTTAGTTTGATCCTCATGAAAAGGTTTTAAAAAGCTAACATGGAAAGTTGGGTGGATTTTTAACCGATCAGGCAATACTAGCCTGTATGCAACATTCCCCACACGTTTTAAGATTTCAAAGGGGCCATCGTAGTTCGGAATTAAGCCATGGTGCACGGTCTTACTGCTTATCTTCTTCCAAATTTGAGGAGTAAGCTTTAGTAGCACTTTGTCTCCTACTTTGAACTCTAAGGGTCTTCTCCCTTTGTCAGCATACTTCTTCATTCTTTTGCTTGCTTTAGCCAAACTATCTTGTGTTCCTCCAGCAACTCTTGTTTAACCCTTGCAAAGCAGTATGTTACTGGACGTCTACCACCAGAGCCTATTTTAGCCACTTCGTGAGGAGTTAGGGGTAGCTGCCTCGTGGCCAATTCGAACGGACTCATCCCGGTTGCAGATGATCTATGCAAATTGTAACAAAATTGTGCACTATCCAACAATTCGACCCAATTCTTTTGACTTGCGGTCACATAATGTCGAAGATACTCCTCAAGCAACCCATTCATCCTCTCGGTCTGGCCATCCGTCTGAGGGTGATTTGTTGTGGAGAACTTTAATTCTGAACCTAACAAATTAAAGAGCATAGTCCAAAACCTTCCCATAAACCAGTTATCCTTGTCACTAATTATGTCCTCAAGCGAGCCAAAGTATTTTACAACATACTTATAAAATATATCAACAATAATGTCAGCAGGACAAGCATGAGGAGTAGGGATAAAGATAGCATACTTAGAAAAGCGGTCAACAATTACCATGATGGAACGCATCCCATTAATTTTAGGAAACCCAGAGATGAAGTCCATGGACACTAAAACCCAAGGCTTCTCAAGGACCGGCAATGGTTGCAACAACCCAGCCGCCTTCTTTCTTTCGGTCTTGTCCAATTGGCACACCATGCAAGTTTTGACATAGGCCTCCACGTCCTCTTCCATTTTCGGCCAAACATATGAATGAGACAAAAGTGCCATAATGCTTTGTTATTCTGGATGACCAACCCACTGCAGATCATGCGTTTCTCTAAGAAGTTCCATTCTCAGTCCCCCAACACTAGGGACATATAGCCTATCTCCTTTGCCATGGAAATGACCATCTTCAAGCCAATACCTACGAACAATACCATCATTCACTTGTTGCACCAACCATTGATACTCTGAGTCAAGTGCAGCACTATCCTTGATCCTTTCTAGCAATTGTGATTCAATGTTAGAAATAGCAGCCACATATTCAACTATCTCCTTCTGGCTTAAGGCATCAGCGACTAGATTTTGTTGTCCAGGCTTGTGTCGCCACTCAAAATCATATTCTTCAAGGAATTCTTGCCAACGGGCCTGCCTTGGAGACAACTTTTTCTAAGTTTTGAAGAATGTATTGGCCACAATATCAATAAGAACCAAAAATCTAGTCCCCAATAGATAAACCCTCTAGGTGAGAAGGCAATGCACCACCGCCGTCATCTCTTTCTCATGGGCCGAATAATTCTTCTCAGCAACATTCAATTTGCTTGCAAAGGCCACAGGGTGTCCCTCTTGCACCAATACCCCTCCAAGCACTTTGTCTGAGGCATCCGTGTGTACTTCGAAAGGCAACTAAAAATTAGGCAGTCGCAAGACTAGTTCACTTGCCACCGCACCTTTCAATTTGTCAAAGAGCTCTTGACAATTAACGGACCAATGCCATTTGTGATCTTTCTTCAGCAATCATTGAGGGGAGCAGCCTTTTTGAATATCCCTCGATAAACATCCTATTTATCGAGGGATATTCAAAGAAAGGCTGCTCCCCTCACTGATTTGCTGAAGAAAGATCCTATAGTAATTATTCACCCAAAAAAAAAAACACCCGATAGTAATTTGCCAAAACCAAGAAGGATCGCAACTCCACAACATTGGTGGGTAGAGACCATTCCATAATAGCCTGCACCTCTTTCCATCCATTTTGACATAGCCTTGGCAAATAATATGCCCACGAAACTTAATTTCTTTTTTAGCAAATTCGCACTTCTCCCTCTTTACAAAGAGTTTATTTTCCCGTAATCGGAAGAATACCTTTCTGGGATGGGTCAAATGGTCTTGTAATGTTTCACTATAAATTACAATATCATCCAAGTAAACAACTACAAACCAATCAACATAATCATTAAAGACATCATTCATTAAACTAAAAAACGTCGCAGGAGCATTAGTAAGGCCAAAAGGCATAACTAAAAATTCAAAAGAACCATATCTAGTTACACAAGTGGTCTTTGCCTCGTCTCCTTCTGCAACCCAAACTTGCCAATACCCCCAGCGAAGGTCCAACTTTGTGAATAAAGGGGCCTTGTTAAGACGGTCAAACAGATCAGCCACCAAAGGGACAGGGTACTTATTTTTGATAGTCACCTTATTTAGGGCTCGATAAGCCACGCACATCCACAACTATCTATCTTGCTTCTTTTGGAACAACACTGGGGCACCATATGGGGCTTTGGAGGGCTAGACTAAACCGACTTCCAATAACTCCGACAATTGCTTCCTTAGTTTAGCAAGTTCCAACGCGACATTCGGTAGGGTGCCTTGGCAGGAGTCTGTGCACTAGGCATCAATTCGATTTTTGTGATCAGTGGCACGCCGAGGAGGGAGAGATTTAGACAACTCTGGAGGCATTACATCAATGAGCTCCGCCAAGACATCAACCACTACATCCGGCACTTCCATAGTAAGGTCGGGCTTCATTTCAATCAATGCTGCAAGGAATGTTTCTTCGCCCTTCCTTAGCCCATTAAGCACTTGCACGGCCGACAACATCTTATCCTTCTTCTTTGCCCCATTTTTCTTGTCTGGTCGAGTAGAGCCCGATACAAAACAAGGTTAATTCTCATCTGAAATCAACAACCCACAATGCCACTTTTGCAGCCACAAATAAATCGTTCCCAAGAATAACATCAAAGTCATCTAATGGGACTGCCATGAAGTTAAGTTGTCCAGTCCATTCACCCACAATTACCTTCACATCCCGAGCCATCCCATGCACCAGTTGGGCTGCAGAATTCACGGTCTTAATTCTGCTTGGATTCTGGACAATTTTCAATTCTAGGACTGCACTACCCTTTCAGACACAAAGTTCTGGATAGCACTAGTGTCCACCATTACAAACAATTCAATACCATCCATCACCACCTATATGTACATCAAACTGGATAAGGGGGTCCTCTCAGCACGAATTACATTCAGCAATTGCAAGGGGATGACTCGAGTAGGGCCATTTGAGTCAGATCCCGCCTTATCATCTTTACCAACCATAGCGTTAAGTTTCTCACGCTTAGGACAATCCTTCGCTCGATGGGGTCTATCACAGATGAAACATCCTTTGTTAGATTTCCCACCATTGTTCTGAGAAGAGTCCCCTTTTTGCTTGTACTTGGAACCATCTTTACCGTTATTGAAGCATCACACGTGTGTTCATTGCTTAACTTGTAGTCAAGCAACCCATCTGCCGCAGCCATGGCAGAAGGCAAATCTTTGACATCGAGTTTCCAAAGTTCCAACTGGGCCCAATTCTGTAACCCAAACATAAAGTTGAAAAGTTTATCTTCCTCAGACATGGTCTTGATGTCAAGCATCAACGAACTGAATTCTTTCACATATTCCCTCACTTATCTGGAATTCTTCAACCGTTTCAAGGCATCTCTTGCAATCCAAGATGTGTTGCAAGGAAGAAATTGTTCTTTCATTTCCTTCTTAAGAGTCTCCCATGTTAAGATCTCTGGTCGAGCATCATCCCCAACACGTGTACGCCACCAAAGTTTAGCATCACCAGTAAGGTACATGCTTGTGATGGTAACTTTCTCCCCTTCTTGCACATGAACAGCCTTAAAGTACTGCTCCATGTCCCACAAAAAATTCTCAAGTTCCTTGGCACTTCGATTACCACCGAAAGCCTTAGGGTCAGGAACTTTGATTTTCGAAGGAGTCTCACCATAATTCGTATGCCCATAGACTGCCTTCTTAACAAGGGTGAGTTCGTCAGTAACTTCCTGCAATTTGTCCTTCCAAGCATCCGAAATGGCAAGTATATCAATCATCACATCCTTGAATCGATCTGCTGTCGAAGTCTCAAGGGCAAGAAACCCAGAAGTCATAGCATCCAATCGATCCGTTAGCGAGCGATTCTCATCAGTAGGTTCACCCATGAGATTCTCCTACCGTGTCACTCTTTTCTTCAAGGCATCTATGCCAGACACCATTAGGGCTTAACCTGGCTTTGATACTAATTGTTACAGGGTCAATTTTCGAATTAAAATTTTTAGCCTGCAATGGCACTAAGTTACAACACTTAGTCTCAGCCAATTATCAATACACACTCACACAATGACTTAGAACAAATAAGAAAGAAGGCAACATGAAATTACAGGAAATTCCCAACATTTATTATTGCACCAACAATACAAAGGAATATCTATGGAAACTCTTACAATTACTTGATACCATTTCGAGTTCCATGGCCATGCCTTATATAGGCTTACAATAAGTTACAACAATACAACCAACAATACATGGAAAGCATGCCAAGTGGCATGGCAGTTTACACCCCCAACTGCCTAGGGACTTAGGAACAAATCTAGAGCTAACTGCTAATAACTGCTTTTGTCTTCCAGCCGTGGTTCCTAATTTCTAGGCTTGCCTTGCCTTTGCCCTAACAAAAGTAATTGTTGCCAACTGACATGCATAACTGCTGATAACCGCCATGTTTTCTGTCTCATCAAGCCAGCCATGAATTTGGTTGTCTTGGCCGCCAGACCAAGTCTTTGCCCACTGATTGTCTTCAATCCTTCAGTATGTTGCAGCCCACATTCAGGTTATATGAATGCCTTGCATCTGTGCAAATGCTACCCATACTTTGGCCAAGGGTTGTGTGCTGCTGCCTTAGCACTTTGTCATCTTTTCACCTCGTTGTCTTGGCATGCCACCATCATGCTGTGGCCTTGGTTGGACATGGGTGCAAGGTGTTGCCAATGCCAACCATGCAGCCTTCAAGTAGAAGGTGCTAATAGCAAGCCACTTCCTTTATTTATATGGTTGTAAGCCATCGAGGTTAGGGGGTCATTGATTGAGATAAAATTCAGAGAATGTTTATGAATTTGAAATTCTTCTGGTTTTTCCTTGGGTTTTCATTCATTCCATATGCTTCCCTATGTCACAACTCCACAGGCTTATCACCACCACCTGTTGCAATTACACCAACAAACCTCCCTTAACCGGTTCATTGCCCAACCTCTATGGTCATCATCTCCATTGACAACACCATGGTCAATCTAAATCCAAGCCCATTGCTATTTGCTAACTGCCCTCTTCTAGTTTCAACAATATAGTATAGATCTAATTTCTCTTCATTTTCACCATCTTGATTATAGCATAACAACACAATGATACAACCATCTATATAAAACAAAAATCCAAATAAATTCAAAGAAAAATAAATCATTGGTGCCATCATTGCTCCCTCCTTCCCTCTCCCCCATTTCAATAGTGCCACCTTTCCCTTCTTTACCCTTATTGAAGCCACACTTATTCTCTCTAGTCAAGCAGCCCACCAAATCATCACCCATTCACTACCTTTCATCACCACCGATGATACCATTGATGACTTCGTTTCTCTATTTGCTAACCTAATCGACCAACTCGGAATATGGGTTGTTGTTCATTGCTTTGTACTTAAAGCAATGTTCTGTGTTCTAATAATTCATGAAAGAGATTATCATATTCCCTGCCATACCCATCACTGATCGTCAATCAGTTCCATTGTAGTTTAGATCGCAACAATAGGGAGACAGAGGGAGGTTTGGGTATTGTGGACCTTGGTAAGTTTTGGTCACTGGGCCCTTGATCCAATGCAGGTTTCGAGGCGCCCCCTAGCATTTTGGTAATTTTATTGTTGTTTCCATGTTGCTCTGATTTTTATACTTACATAGATGAGAGGCACCTCTTGTATTGTGTGAGAGAGTTGTAATTGTTGTCAGATCATAGTGAAACTGCAACGACCTTTGACGTAGGTGAACCATGTAAACCCTTGTATTCTTGCGTGTATGTGTGATTGCTTCGATACATTGTTTGCTATTTTGTGTCTCATTGATCCTGGCTAGGGGTTGTCAAAATCCTAACAAGTAGTGGCGGAGGGCTATAACAGTGTTAGGATGACGGTGGGGGATTTTATCATTTGCATTACAAAGTGCGAGGACTGGGTGTGGCGACTGCGGGGAAATGACTGCCTATTTGGGGGATCTGTAATTTCTCAAACACGAGGGGAATTCTGTGTTTGTTTGATAACTCAAGGTTATATTTGTAATTTCCCCTACTTATATTACTAAAAAACCCTATATTCTATTGAAGATGATGAAGTATATACTGACGGTCTTTACTATTCTCAATATCTGAGTTGGGGTTGGATGCAAGAGAACCTGAAAGTTGTTATTCCTAAGTTGTATGCATTGGCATTTGCTTCAAGTTGTTTAGATACAGAACATACCAAGAATGTTGCCCTGGATATTTCCATTTTTTCTTTCCTAGGTGTCATGCAGCATGGATTGGTCTTTGTCAAGTGTACGTGATTCATGGATTGATTGAGAGAAATTTCAAATACCAAGTGTTTATATTGGAAAGCTATTATTACGTTTAGTAGAGAATGGTTCATGTAATTGAAACTTCATGTATTTGTGTCATTGAAACTCTTCCCCTTATGTATGATCTTTGAGGTTTATGCCTATCATTCGGATATGTTTCTCATGACATTACTATTTAAAAAATAGTTTTGATATGATATTTTTTTTGTTCATTTTAATTTTTTATCAGGTTCTACACTTCAGAGGTGTTGTTGGCATCATGAATATTTTTTTGATGAAGTATTTTTTTTGTTCTCTCTGGGTCGCTTGCTATTGGCGAAATCTGTAAGCTTCTCTAGCCCTTTCTAATGCTCTTTGAATTTGATCAATTCTGCAATACTCTCTCGATCATAATAGCAGGATTCATTTATCATTTTTATTTTCCTGTATAATAGGATTCTTGATTCATGTACAGATTACAATATACTCATTAATTTGCTTTTATTTAACGCTTCTTCTTCTTCTTCTTCTTCTTCTTCTTCCTCTTCTTATTATTATTCTTTTCGTCTTAATTTCCTCCATTCTGCGTTGCTTTAATGCTACTAAATTCATAAATTGAAATCTCTGTAGTTTAAAATCACTCTTATACTAGAAGAATTCTGGATCATGTGAATGATCGTTGCGTGGTATTTGTAAGCAGTATAAATACTATGTTTTTGGTGTCAATCATCACTACAATGTCTGATGAACCCTCATTTGAAGATCAGAGTGTTTAAGTATGATAACTCGGTTTACCAAAACAAAAAGTGAAAAGGCAAAAAAAAAAAAAAAGTATTTGTTCAAAGTGAACCTAGGTTTAAAATTGCATAATCTTACTGGGTTTTCAGTAATATAAAAAAAAATGTTGGGTTTTTTAGGGTTTTATTTTTTGGTCTGGTCATGCTCATCTACTTTGAACTTTTAACATGATATTTTACCTCAACTGTGTGCAAAACTCATCAAAGAATACTGGGTTATGAGTTTATTAATTATTAAATTTTTATTTTAAACTTGGGGGAATTTAATGCGAGAATAATGTAGAAAGATTGCAGAAAACTTGGCTTAAGATTTTATACAATCTTTTGCTTGAGATTTTGCATTTATTTGTTTGTTATGTATTGAATATCTTATGGATTTGAATAACAGAAATTAGTATTGGGAAAATCAATTGAAACTGGAGAATGCTGTTTATGCTTCAAAAGTTGCTTAAGGAATAGGGTTTTGCCCAGTGCATGATGCTTGATTTGAGTGACTTTACCAAGATGGGGACCATACACCGCAGGTTTGTACTGATATTTTCATATATTTGTCAGGTTAACTTGTGCAAGACGCTTGAAGGGCCAAAATGCAGGACCAATTCTTTGAAAACACCTTGATTAGTTTTCTTGTTTTGGTTGTAGTGGAGCCTTTAAAAAATCAAATGACACTATTAGACTTGTAATTACAACTTTAACTGGAATGATCTTTGGATTTTTTATTGGAATTTCTTTTCCATCTATTTCCCTTAATAAGGTATGTTGGCTCATTCTATCAATGGCCCTATGTTGCATAAGGCACCTATTATCCATTTGATTCATTGCGATTGCACTCTTGCAGATTAATTTACATTCAAGCATTGTATCATCTCTTGACGTAGCCTTGAACAATGATCATTCTAGATCCATTAGTAACCACATACCTGAAACTCGTGTTTCCACTGACAAAGCACCACCTAAGGTACCTTTTCCTTGGTTATTTAATTCTTCTACGTTTTCTTAACATGTGTCATTCCAAGGTCAATTATCGCTTAAAGGGCCAGTGATTCCTTGCTTGTTTGTCTTCTTACATGAGATGATGTTATTGTTCAAGAAAAATATAAACCAGTGATTTAGTAACACCCTCAGAAATTGATGCCAACGACCTATTGATCAATGAAAGTGATTTGCTGCAAAAAAAAAATAAATAAATAAAAATAAAAAAGAATTATGTCCCTTCCCTTGTGTCTCTAAATTATGTTCCTCTGGAACAATTGCATGACAAATGTCAACAGAACAATGCTAGAGGTTACGGGTACACTACAGCTTCATAGAAATGTCCATGCTTCTTAGTTTGATAACTTGGCTTTAATTATGTCATTTTCTGCAGTCTTGTGTTATAGCTTATCTGGAAATACTAGATCAACAGGCTTTTCCCATATATCTTTTCTCAGTTGCTACAATAGCAAAATGTGTTCCCAGAGTTCATGTTCAATTTTTATTTAGGTTGATAACCTGTTCATGTTTGGTTTTCCTCCCAGATATATGTTCCAACAAATCCTCGAGGTGCAGAATCCTTACCTCCAGCAATTGTAGTCTCTCAGTCTGATTTTTATTTGTGAAGATTATGGGGTGAACCCAGTGAGGTATGTTGTTCAACACAAATGATTGTGTTATGGTGCTGGAGCTTGCAATTATTTACCTATTTTAGATGGTGGAATTGGTTTTAATCATTGTAAAGTTTTTAATTTCTTGTTAACTCTCCAACTCAACTATGACCATATATGATTTTGGAAGTCCTAATAGAGTAGACATTGTTGTTTAGTGAGTAAAAATAAAAAAATAAAAAATTCATCACATATCTAAGACCATGGCATATTCTACTTAGTAATTCTTTAACTAAAGTTTTCTCATCTTTGAAATGTTCTTGTCAAAGGCTTAATGGGTATTACTCTTATCATTGTTTTTTGAGATTGTGTGGAACCTGTTTACGAAACTATATTTTTCAGGTTTTGGTTATTTTTTAATGTGTGATGCTTAGATTTGTTAAGATTGGTACGGCTGGGTTGGTTGCTTGTGGATTTAATTGGCTTATCATTGTTGGTGACAAGCAAGTGAGAAACTCTCACATCATAAAATAATAAAAATTGAAATAAGTGCAAAAAGAAACCGTCTCATACTATGAAATTTCCATTGATTTGGCATGTGTGTAACTAGTCTTATAACACCAGTTATCTTATGGAGAACATTTTGTAACTTTCAGGATTTGACAATGAAGCCGAAATACTTGGTAACATTCACAGTTGGTTTGGATCAGAGGAACAACTTTGATGCAGCAGTTAAAAAGGTTACACAAATGGACCATTTCATTATTTGTATTATTTTTATGGTGTTGCAAGTAGAGATTTGTAATCTTATTTTATTTTTTGATAGTTTTCTTAGGATTTTCAAATTATGCTTTTTCATTATGATGGCTGGACAAGCGAATGGGATCAATTTGAGTGGTCAAAGAGGGCCATCCATGTCAGTGTAAGAAAGCAAACAAAATGGTAAGATGCTTTAGCATTTTACATATTTTTGGTGTTATACCACATTTTCCACTATACCATGTTTGAAAAGAGAGCTCATAAAACAGAGACATGATACCCTTTCTTTATTGGGAAAGGAAATAAAGACTGATTTGTTTTTCATTAATATTGCATCCTTTCGTAGATTCAAATGACCATTATAAGATTTGCTACCGGTTGTGTTTCTGCTGATGTGCAATTTTTGTGGCTTCTTTCTGCATATAAAATTTTAAATTTTTTTGCAGGTGGTATGCAAAGAGGTTTTTGCATCCTGATATTATTGCAGTTTATGAGTATATTTTCATCTGGGATAAAGATCTGGGAGTTGAACACTTTAATGGTGACGAGTAAGTTTTCCTTGATTCTCTTTTTTAGTTAAGCAGTCAAATCCAAAATTTACATGCTCTTTTCCTCTGCAATTTACCAGGTACATTCAACTGGTTAAGAAACATGGTTTGGATATTTCTCAACCAGGTCTTGAGCCCAATAACTGACTAACATGGCAGATGACAAAAAGGAGAGGTGACAGAGAGGTTCACAAGTAGGCTTCACTGTTTTCAGTTTTCACCCTCAGACTATTCTGAAAAAAAGAAGAAAAAAGAAAGTGAAAATGTGATATTTGATGTTACGTGGACTATTTTGAATGCATGTAAGCATATGCAGGACACACAAAACATTGGTAGGGGATGGATGTATCTGAAGCATAGTGCTCTATGTTTACCATTTTGAATATTTAGCCATGTTGCATTGTCTTTGGAATTACATAAACCAACCCTTAGACACATGGCCACACCTAACACATGTCCTCAAGTCTATGTAGGAGGTGATACTGTTATATGGATGATGTTGTAACATTTTTTATAAAGCCACTGAATCCGTAGAGAGTTTTAAGTCGTACATGTCTGGATTAGTGAACAGGAATACAGAAGAGAAACCAGGCTGGTGCGGTGACCCACATTTACCTCCATGTGCTGCATAAGCTCTGTCTCTCTCTCTCTCTCTCTCTCTCTCTCTCTCTCTCTCTCTCTCTCTCTCTCTCTCTCTCGCATGCGCACATTTGACAGATACAATCTTAATAACTTACTTGCCTAAATTGGTTCGACAAGTCAATATTTATTCTCCTCTCCCTAGAAAAATGCATATATTACATCCATTCATTCAACTTGCCATGTAGCCTATTATCCAAGTATAGCAGCCTGCAATTACACTATGTTTCCTACACTTTTTTGGGAAAATCATTAAGTAGGATAAGATTAATGTCAGTTTTTGTAGTCAAATCGGACTGGTAAACATAGATAAGTTAAATTTTCTATTATAATGTAGTATATCAACCAGCCTTGCATTGTAGTGGACCTCTAAAGTGGGTTTTTCAACCATGTCATGTCTTTTTTTATTTGGTCTTGATGCTCATGCATTGATATTTAAATGATATCAACTTTACATTGGATATGAACTAGAACATGAATTGTTTTCTTTAGAGTGTGGTGTGTGAAGCACAGTACTTATGCAACACATTTGATAGACCCCAGATTTGAAGGTCGGCTCATAGGTTGCCTGAGTTATTTTTTAAGTTTATATTTTTTTGGCAAGCATATAAAATATAAAATGGTGCCAAATATCTAGGGAGCCTAGCCTTTTGCACTTGATGCATGTAATAGATGCCGTATACCCATAGATTTTTAAGGTAATATATACAATTCCTTCAAAAAGTCAACAAAAGAATGTTAGGAATGAAGGGAATGATTCCCTGCAGTCAATTTCTATGTCATAGCTTTTTTTATTCATTTGTACATGCCTGCACCTTTGGGGTGTTATTGATATAGTAGCACAATACAATTTGATTTTACTTATCAAATATATATATATGGATAGGAAGCTAAGAAATTATTTTGTATTTAATTTCCATAAACTCTTTATACAACCAAACTCAACAAGTCTTTGTCTCGATTACTTGGGTTCAACTTCATGGATCCATATTCTCTAGCTTGATTCATTAGAAGTCATGTCACAAGTCAAGTCTAAGGCAATCATATTCTTTCTTATCACCTAAAGTTATTCATTTTTCATTTAATTATTATTTTACAAAATCTCGTAAGAGTTACCAAAAAATGGTATTGCCTTAGATAATTGATTTTCAGAAAGCTCCTTCCAAACAAATCTTCCTTTGTTCTGGAGCATTGACTTCATATTTTTCTTTTTCCTCTTTTAATTTTCTTCTTTATATAGTGTAAAAATTAACAAAAATTAAAACTAAAACCTAAAATGATTCTCAGCAAAGATTTGAGTAAAGTTACTTGGCGCATCCTTCAACAGCTCAACTTATATTGGGAACAATAAGCATTCTGTTTTTACTTTATTAATTCCAAATTTGAAGTATAACAAAGTTCTAAAGTAAATAGACATCTTTTCTTCTTGTGGATTTTTGAACAATTTCCTAATGATCAATTTGTTTAAAGCAAACTACGTCTTCATTTATGAATATCTCAACACAATTGAGCTGTGTGATCTATGAGCTCAAACCCATTAAACCACATTGTAGGATGTGGTGTACTGTTCCAATTCCTGTTCCACGTGTCAAAACAATCTACATTACAGGGAACGTGGGATGTGTCTACTGCAAGAAAATTGGAGACTTTGGCAACAAATTTTGCTGAATATTAAAAGTCATATATATGAAGATTTATTGATTTAACAAGCTTGGCGATGTATCTAATGCGTTGTGCTCTGGATACAAAGTCTAGTTTCATAATTAATATATGGTTTCAACTGTGCTTAATATTTCCGTGTAACTAGTTGTTTCTATTTCTACATTTATTCAGATTTGTGGAGATTATGTCCCCCGTGTTTTCTCGGGAAGCATGGCGCTGTGTTTGGCATATGATTCAGGTGTTCTTTCATTTTATTTGGGATTGCATATGTAAACCGTGTCATATGTTTTGATACATATTATTTTTTTCCATTCTGAGAGTGCCTTCTGAAACAATAATTTTCCTATTTTATTTTT
>NW_021026074.1:239032-241532 GCF_004153795.1 Camellia sinensis
AGATTCATATCTGAAAGAGGTTGACAATAAGTTCTTTCAAAATTGACTATTTGTCCCTTTGTTAGAGGTGTTCCAGAAATGTCTGCGACTGAGTAAATAGCTCTACGAACGAATGAATCTGTAGACGTCCCCGAACGCCCCGGGAGGGTGAGTCCCGTTCTGTTCATTTGTGGGGTCACTACAGCTCGGACTCTCAAATTGTCACAGTTCTTAATCTGAACCAAAGAGTCCAAATCCGGCAAATCGTTTTGAGAAACAGATTTTTGAAAAGAAGTGCCAAACATGGACTGCTTTGCCAGATACAGAGTCGCCACCTAAATATTTTTTATGGGGGAATTTAGGAAACCCTGACTCGGTGCCGAAGGCCACATGTCCGTCATCACCGGAGTTTCTCGGCTCGGGAGCTAGGGTACGATTGGGGAAGGTCAGCTATGAGCACCCCCTCTCGCCCGATTCGAAGATCGGCCTCTACTAACCGTGATATCCGTTTTTGAAAAGATTATGTGTTCTTATTCCAATTGTTAGCCTAGAATTACTATGTTATGCACACAGTAGACAAGTATAGACTAGATTGCCTAATTTGGAAAGAAACATTGCATATCCGTTTATCTTTAAAAAAAAAAAGTACTTTGGAATTTGCTACTCGCAAGTAGGCTAAAATACGGATTTCAACGAATTTTCCCAACTCAAACAATCCAACCTTCACCCACAAGCATTCAAACAATTTATAACACATAAGCATCTAGCCACATGGTAAGCATGCTGTCATGTTGACATTCACACTCATGCGAGATGCTAAAGCATAAAAATACTTACAATGTACCCCGAGCCAAGACAAGAACATGTTAGCAATCAATACATGATCCAAGGCCATGTTAAGTGGCTAATGCAACGCATACAGAATGCAATCTAGAATAAGCTCGACTAATCTAAGGATGACATGTAAAAATGCATAGATAGCATGTATTCAAGTTAGATTTGAAATACTTTATGCAGTTAGCATGATGCGCCGAGCCTGGTACATGCAAGACTAATGAATGATGTAGGCATGCATAGCATGAGGCATGCTAAAATAAACATGTCCTAATACTAACCATCAAAAGCAGGTAAGTAAAAGGGAGAAAAAAGTGGGGGTTGGAAGACATGCACACACGCAATACAAATTAATTAACTACGCAAGCTAATTAATATTACAAATCGCCTAATTAATTAATAAACTAATTAAGCTAGGAAAACAGATAAACCGTCTCGGGAGGAGGGCCAAATGCAGCGCATGCCCGGATCTTGCTCGGAAATGCACCGCCATGCATAGGCTGCCTCTGTTTTCCTTCCTTCACTCCTCTGGAGGCTGTCAAAACCTCAGGACTGCTTCCTTGAATATCGGGGAGTGCCACCGGCTGAATGGAACTGTCACCGGCAGTGTGTTATGGCCACCGGCACAAAATGAAGCTGTTGGCAGAGAAGGGATTGCCAGTCGACACTTGACACTGCCGGTCGGCAAAGTATTCTTGCAGAATCTGCAATCGACAGCAACAGAGGGCAAGGCAAAGCATGGCAGCACAATTCAAAGCATATATGCACCATTCATGTCCCTTATCATGTTTGTGACTCAAAGGGGCATGTGTCTCGATTCTCGGGCCACCAATCACGCATTTCCATGCATGATGGCCCAAAGGATCAAGAGTGCAACTTTCATGTCAAATGAAATGCAAACCAAACACACAAATCAAGGCCCAATTCCTATCACCAACTCAAGGAACAAGGCATGCATGCAAGATGCAATGCAACCTAGGCATGCAAGCTAAGGATGCAACATGGCATGGCAAGGTACTTATGCAAGCATACAAGCAAACATGAGGCAATACCAATGGATGAAAAGATGGACATATGCACGATTTGGGCAGCTCTAAATGGGCCCAAAACAGCAGCCAAAGTGACCAAAACAAGGGACCAAAACACCTACACACATGCACATGTTAAAGGGCAACACTTAGGCACAAATTGGACAACTCTCAAACACATTTGAAAGAAGGTAATCATGGACATATAGCATGCAACATAAGCATTAAAAATCATGTTAAAACATGGTGCCAAACCAAGCAATAAATCAAGCCAAGCATGCAACAAATGGCCTAAGTGCTCAAAGCAAACCAATGGAGTATTGAACTACACTTAGCAAGACCAAACATGGCATGAACTTATTGACCAAAAACAGAGTTTTAGGACATTAATACAAGGCCTAAGGATCACTTAGATGGCATCCAAATGACTTAAGTTCAAAGGCATGCAATGGCCAAAACATGGAGCATGCAAGACAAGCTTTCAAAGCATTAAAGATGCGTCCAAGGCAAACATATAGGCATGCAAATGGGACTGAAATGACATGGTAGATGAAGGTGTGATGCAATGACTGCACGCGATCTACAATGCAATGGATATGGCACGCGGGCCAAACCAAATCTTGCCTAGGTAGGGCATGTACGCATACAAGCCACGTCTA
>NW_021026074.1:244032-258831 GCF_004153795.1 Camellia sinensis
ATTTGAATTAGATTTCGGATCAATCTATATTGATTGACTGCCTCCATTATGTTGTTGCTAGCAAATACCACTATCTTTGGTTTTGGATCTTCCAAATCATTCTCGTAGGAGATCCGTAGATACACTTTGGTTAAGACTGTTTTAAGTAGTATTCCCATTTATTTCTTATCTTTGTTCAAGATTCCAATTAAAGTGGCAAGATTAATAGAAAAGTTGATGAGGGATTTTCTGTGGGAGGGTAAAGATGAGGGGAAAAATGATCATTTGGTGAATTGGGATATATTCTCGTTACTTAAGGAGAAAGGGGGTTTGACTATTGGTAACATGGTGGCTAGAAAATGGCCTTTCTTGGCAAATGGTTGTGGAGATTTCCACTTGAAAATGATTCACTTTGGCATGCGACTATTAGAAGCAAATATGAGAGACTCAAGACAATGGTAGGGATTTACAGGTGGTTTAGAGGGGTAACAGTCGTGCTCCTTGGAAATCTATTTATCATATCTACACATGTTGGTCTTGTTATCTTTCTATGAGGGTGAGCAATGAGGAACTTGTTCGGTTCTGGGAAGATGTTTGGTTGGGTCAATCTTCTTTTGCTTCTAATTTTTCACATCTTTACAGAGTGGCTAGGTCTCATAATTCCTCTATTGCTTTCATGACTTGTTCACTTTTGGCTCCAATTTCCTGGAATTTTAATTTTTCAAGTAACCTTAATGATAGAGAGGCTTCACAGTTGACCACTTTGTTATCCAAGGTTGATCATTTTTCTTTGGCTCCTCTTTTGGAGGACAAGAGGGTGTAGGCTCTTTATTCTTCCATGATATTTTCTTGTAAGTCTTTTTTTGGATAAAATCATCGATAATCCTCAAGTTCCTCAATGTCCTTTTTGCAATAGAATTTGGAAGTCTTACGCTCCACTAAAGTGTAGATACCCCATTTTTGACCGGCCTCAAGACTTGGACGTCACCGTTGGAACACTCGGTGATCATCCATGATTGTGTTCGTCTTGAGTTCCCGGAGGTCTCGGTTGTGTGCTTTGCCTCAGGATCTCTCGACTCGACTGTTTTGTGTCTGGTTTTGCACCAAACACTTGTGTTTTTCCTTGAAGGGGCAGGGAATGCCTTGTGAGGCATCCCCACACATCACTGGCCATGGCTCGAGTCCACCGGCCAGTGATTTTATGCCATCGGCAATATATATTGCCGGTCGGCATTCTTTGTTGCCGATCGGCCATTTATTTTGTCAAAGTGGCAATTTTGGATGGCCGATCACTGTTCCTCTCCTTTTAGTAGATATTTTGTGCCAGCTGTGATAGCTGGCACCCACTCTGTTCCCCTCCATACACGTGTATGGAGGGATTTCCCTCTTGGATGGCTTGTTTTGGAAGCCTTACAAGAGGGAGTTGCCTATAAGAAGAGGTCTCCTCTCTTGACATTAGGGTTAGAAAAAAATTTTAGAGGAGCTCTGGTTCTAGGTTTAGGGTTTTATATCTATCCTATATCTATATCTCTCATTCTCTTGTATTGTGTGTGTTTAAGCCTTAGTTTTGTACACAAACACACACTACCACACCTTTCCTTGGAGCTGAGGCCCTTGAGGGTTGTTTTTAGAGTTTTGAGGTTGATTTCAACCTCAAGAAGCTGCTGGAGATCCATTGTTGAAGAAGGTCTACAAGGGTAATCACTTTTCCCTTTTATCCCCCCATTTTGCACACTACTTTTACCTATCTTGCAACTGTTTTTTGTCTTTGCATATAATACGTAAAAGTTCTTTTTTTAAGGCCTCTAAATAGTTTGTTAAGGTTGCTTCAAGCTTTGGGGTTGTTTGACCCCTCTTAAGCCTTGTAAGGCTCCATTTTGTGCCATTTTGTGTGAGCTCCGGGACCATAGTGTTTGGGCCTCCTCACCACTGAAATCTTGAGGGATTTCAGAGGTGAGGATGGTGCCTTGAGGTCCTAAGAAGGAGAGGGCCACCCCCTCTCCTTGTTGTCCTTGAAAAGGGCACTTTTTGCCTCTTGAGGGAGCACCTAGCTTAGGCTCATGTTGACCATGCCTTGGCTGTTTTTTTATGCTTATTATGTCATAATATAGCATTGTTGTATGTTGGTTTTGGTACACCATGCTTGCTTAGCATACATTCCTGTAATGCCATTTTGTTGCCTTAACATGCATCTAGGTTTTAACCCTTGTTCAAGCATACTTTCGGCCTAGCTTTGTGAAGCTTTCATGTTTATTTTGCCATGTTTAAGGTCTGTCCTTGGCTGTTTTGGTCGACCATAGCTTGCATTGCATGCCCCCTTTGCATTTTGGGCTTGTTGGCCTTAAGTATATAAGTGTGTAGCATGCCTTGTTTGTATCATTTCAATGGTTTGGAACCGCTTAACATGTTATCTCAGTCCTTATGACATGCTTATATGCTTGCATTTAATCCTCCTTCAATGTGTTTAAAGGTTGTTACCTTATGCCCCTTTGTTTAGGCCTCGGAGTATGCTTGCACTTTTAGACCACTTAGATGCCATCTAAGTGCACCCTTGGCTTTGTTTAAGTCTGCATTTGACTTGTTTTAATTCCCCTTAGCCTTGTGAGGTTTGGTGGACTTGACCTTGGTTTGAGCCTCCTTGGCTTGTCTTAAGCACTTGGGCCATTGTGGCATGTTTTGCTGGCTTTGTTTAGTTCGTTTGGCACCTCCTATAGCATGATTTTCAGAGCTTCATTTGCATGTTAATTGTCCATGCTATGCCTTTTTTAATGTGCGCTTAAAAGTTGCCTTTATGTGCTTAAATGTTGATCCATGTTGTCATGTATGCTTGCATGTGCATTTGGCCTCATTTCCTTGGTTGATGGCCACTGTTTTGGGCTTCCTTAAGGGCTGCCCAAACGAGCTTAAGTCCATCCTTTGCTTGTTTGCATGCTTACCTTGCATGTTTGCTTGCATACTTGCATAAATGCGTTGTATGCCCATGTTGCATGCTAGTTCACATGCCTAGGTTGCACTCCATCTAGCATGCATGCTGTAGACGTCCCCCGAACGCCCCGGGAGGGTGAGCTCCTGTTCTGTTCATTTGGGGTCACTACAGCTCAGGACTCTCAAATTGTCACGGTTCTAAGTCTGAACCAAAGAGTCCAAATCCGGCAAATCGTTTTGAGAAAACAGATTTTTTTTTTGAAAGAAGTGCCAAACATGGATTGCTTTGCCAGATACAGCCACCTAAATATTTTATTTTGGGGAAATTTAGGAAACCCTGACTCGTTTGCCTAAGGCCACGTGTCCGTCATCACCAAAGTTGCCTCGGCTCGGGAACTTGGGTACGATTGGGGAAGGTCACTTCGTGAGCACCCCCGCTCGCCCGATCAAAGATCGGCCTCTACTAACCATGATATCAAATTTTGAAAACATTGTGTGTCCTTATTCCGGTTATTAGCCTAAATTACTATGCGATGCACACAGCATACAAGTATAGACTGGGTCGCCTGAATTGGAACGAAACATTTCATGTTTGTTTTTGAAAGATGGTTTGCTACTCGCAAGTAGGCTTGAAACGCAGATTTTGCCACCCTCAGGTAGGCTTAAGAAGAGATGGTTTTGCCACTATCTAGTGGGCTTAAAACTCACAGTCAATGATTTGTTCCAATCCAAATAACTCAACCTTCACCCACAGGCATTCAGGCAGATATATCACATAAGCAATTAGCCTCATGGTAAGCATGCTATTCATCGCAGGCACTAACACGCATGCAAGGATGCTAAAGCATAAAACTCACCGAGTACTCCAAGCCAAAACAAAAGCTAATTAGAAATCCATGCATGACCCTAATTATACAGAAATGCCTAATGCAACACATGCAAAAATGCAAACTATAGCAGGCTCAGCTATTCAAAACATGGTATATGAGATGCTACAACTATCAGGTATTCAACTTGGAATTGAAAATACAATGCAGCTAGTATGATGCGCCGAAGCCCGGGTGCATGCAAAAACAGATGAATGATGCAAACATGCTGTCATACTGTATGCTAATTGAAACATGCCCTAATCTAACCATTATAAGCTGGTAAATAAAAGGGAGAAAGTCGTGGGTTGGAAGACATACAACACACAACGCACACTTTATTACAATTATCCCTCAGCACAGAGGGTCCGAATAAATAGTACAGTCCAAATAAATACAGTCCAAATATATACAAATTCCTAATTAATTTACAAATTAACTAAGAAAACTGTAAACTGGCATGCAAGCCAGGGACTGCCTTGACTCCGCCGGATGATAAGATGATGCATGTCTGGGCTACCTTGTGTGGAAATCCACTGGGATGCCCCGATTAGCCTCTGTTTACAATTATTTGGAAAGCGCGCCAAGCTCCGGAAGGTTGCCAATTCTTGATTTGCGTGCAACAGAGAGCAGGAAATGGGCATAGCAATGTATTTCACAAGATGTGTGCATGCCTCGATCCTCGTGCCACCAATCACGCATCTCGATGCATGATGGCCGAGGATTCGAATTGTGCAACTCAATATAGAATGAATGCATATAAAAACACAACAAGACCTAACTCCATCATGGGCACTCCGGAGTGTCGGTGATTGGGAATTGAGACACGTTCCGTCACTCGGAGTACGAAACGTACCTCATTTCCCGTGCTCGGGCTAACCCCTATCCCAAGCACGATGCAATATGCATGATATGCATGAAATGCAACTAAGATACAACCTAGCATGCACAATGCTATGAAATGGCATACACAATGCACGATGTAACAAGGCATACGCAATGCTCTAACATACAACCTAGCATACGCAATGCTATGAAATGAAATAGCACAGACAATGCACAATGGACTTACACCAACACAAGTGGACCTCAGCCACACTCACATAGGAGGCCATCAGATGAAAATGAGACACTCGAGATGCGTGCACGCATGCACGCAAACCGAGGACCGACCCTAAGGCACAAAATGACACTCTAACAAGACATGGCAAGGCATGAAATGTGATATGCAAACATGCAAATTTCAGCAGCAAGACATGACCCAAAACAGCCCCGAATCATAGGAATATGGCACCCGATGCATGAAACTGGTCCCGAAATGCAAGATTAAGCACATGAAATGACTTGTAGCTACATCAAGCATGCATTATCTGATCATGACATGTAAAGACAGATTCAAGGCAGCCCCAAAACACGCATGTTTTCAGTTCTAATCAAGGCCAAACAGCAAACACAAATAGGGAAAAACTAGCATGCAAAAATGGCCCTAAATGTGAGATAAAGAAGCAACTCACAGCTGCTGACCCCAAACAGATTAGGGCCCTTCAACAATGTTGAAGATGGGCCCAAAATATGATGTTTTACAGTTTATGGTAAACCACAAAAACCAGCACAGGTATGGCTAAGATCTCATGCAAGAAAAGGGCCAAAAGATGGACAAAGAAGCAAGTAGTGGTTTCTGGCCTTAAACACAAAGGCGCCCTTCAACAATGTTGAAGAGGAGCCAAAAATAATGCACTTTTCAGTTGATGGCCAGACCCAAAACAGTATGCAAGAATGCTCAAAATGCTACGCAAAATAAGGCCAAAAAGAGAGATATAACACAAAGTATATAAAGGGTGCCTCAAACAGTGAAAGACCCTTAATGAAACATGAAAAATAGCTCAAAATAAGGTCATTTGTAGTTTGGACCACAGCCCAAAAACAGAAGCAAAAGAGGCTAACAAATCATGCAAAAATATGACCAAAAGAGAGATATAAAGGCAATTGATAAATGGAGGCCACAAACAGTGATGAGCCCTTCAACAATGAGAGATATAAAGGCAATTGATAAATGGAGGCCACAAACAGTGATGAGCCCTTCAACAATGTTGAAGAAGGGCTCAAAATAAGCAACTTTTCAGTTCATGATAGAGCTCAAAACAGTTTATACATAGGCCAAAAATACTACACAAGACAATGGCATACAAGAGGGATAATGAAGTAAGTGCACCAAGGAGGCCTCAAACAGTGAGAGGCCCTTAATGAAATATGAAAAAAGGCTCAAAATAAGCCTAGTCCCAGTTAGGGTCGGAGCCCAAAACAGCAAGCAAGAGTGACTTACAAATAGATCAAGAAAAGGGTAGAAAAGGGAAAATAGAAGCTCACCCTTGAAGACTTGTCTTTGGCAGCTCTTTGGCTTGAGTTGTAGCACTCCTAGGCTCTGGAAAACAACTTCAAATGGCTGCAATGGAGGTTGGAGGTATGGTGCTAGGTGGTGGTGTAGAGAAGGGTGTAGGAACTTGAGGGTTTTGGGGTTTGGAGATATAGAGAGAGAGATATATAAGGCAAGAGCTCAAAGGGAAATTTTGTAACCTCAAAACACAGCTGGGAGCTGCTGGTTTTATAAGCCAAAGAGGTGGAAAAGAGGGGGGAAAATGGGGGGGAAATTGAAATTCAAATTTCCCCCCAAAAAGGCCCAAAAATGGGATATAAAGGAAAGTTGTAGCTACTAGACCCAAATGGCTAAGAGCCATTCAATAAAGTTGAAGAGGGGCTCAAAAAAAGATACTTTGTAGTTTATGACCAAGTCCGAAACAGCTCACAAGTAAGCCTAAAATACCGTGCAAAAATAGGCCTAAAAGAGTGTTAAAGAAGCAAGTGATAGGAGGAGATCTCAAACAGCAAAAGGTCCTTAATCAAACATGAAAAGGACCTCAAAATATGACTATCTCAAGTTTGGGTCGGAGCCCAAAAATGCAGAATGAAGGTTTGGGAGCCAAAACACGCAGTTCGGGGCCCCAAAAGTGGGCTGTTAGGCACCGGAAGTGGTGTCCGTCCACGAAGTTGGTCTCTCGGACCGCAGTGTCCCTCAAAAGGGAGCAGATAAGATGCATACCAAAAATCGGGGCAAACGAAGGTGGTTAGGCGGTCCCGAACCGAGGCACACGGCCAACGGCTCCGAAAAACCGGAAACCGGACTCCAAACAGGCAAAACGACCTGTGACCACGAAACGTAGCCTACGGCCACTGAGAGATGATCTACGAGACCTCTCCCTCCCTTTGGGAGGAGAAAACAGAGAAAACGGAGTCTGGTTCGCAAACCGAGGCAAAGCACAAAAGAGTCCGGAAGTCCGGAGGCAAGGCTCACAGCCGAGACTCTAAAATTTCTGAACGAGCACAATATGCAATATCACCGAGCGCTCAAATGGTGACGTCTGAGTCTTAAGGTCGGTCAAAAATGGGGTGTCTACAGTTGCCCCTCTTTGACAGAACTCGAAAGTCATAAGTGACGGGAGTGAATGTCAAAGCCCAGAGACGACCCATTTTTGACAAGGCCGAAGACTTAGACAAACAGGCAAGAGAAACAGAGATGTGCCCGCAGGCAGGGGGCAAAATGAAACCGACAATGCAAGAAGCCGAAGGTACTACATGACTATGCAAATGCAGTAAGCTGTAATGAAGCACATATTCAAAATAAATGCGACAGTTTTAAGCGGGAAGGCAAATCAAACTACATTTCATGCAGTTATGGTGCAATCTTAGCGAGCATGTGTGATACATACACAAAAGTGAAGAGAGTGTGCTGGGTACACTATATGAATAAAGTGTGATTGATACACTAAGTGAAGCAAAGTGTGATGGATACATAAAGTGAACAGAGTGTGATTGATACACTGAAGGCGAACACAGAGTGTGATAGATGCACTATGTGAAGCAGAGTATGATGGATATACAAAAAGTGAACGCAAAGTGTGATGGATGCACTAAGTGAACAGAGTGTGATTGATACACTAAAAGCGAACACAAAGTGTGATAGATGCACTATGTGAACAAAGTGTGATTGATACACTAAAAGTGAACACAAAGTGTGATAGATGCACTTAGTGAATAGAGTATGATAGATATACTGAAAATGAACACAAAGTGTGATAGATGCACAATGTGAGCAGAGTATGATTGATATACTAAATGTGAACACGAAGTGTGATACATGCACTTAGTGAACGGCGTATGATTGATATACTAAAAATGAACACAAAGTGTGATAGATGCACAATGTGAGTAGAGTATGATTGATATACTAAATGTGAACACGAAGTGTGATAGATGCACTTAGTGAACAGAGTATGATTGATATACTGAAAATGAACACAAAGTGTGATAGATGCACAATGTGAGCAGAGTATGATTGATATACTAAATGTGAACAAGAAGTGTGATAGATGCACTATGTGAACTGGTGTGATTGATACACTAAAAATGAACACAAAGTGTGATAGATGCACAATGTGAGCAGAGTATGATTGATATACTAAATGTGAACACAAAGTGTGATAGATGCACTTAGTGAACAGAGTATGATTGATATGTTGAAAATGAACACAAAATGTGATAGATGCACAATGTGAGCAGAGTGTGATTGATACACTAAAAGCGAACACAAAGTGTGATAGATGCACTATGTGAACAGAGTGTGATTGATACACTAAAAGCGAACACAAAGTGTGATAGATGCACTAAGTGAACAAAGTGTGATTGATACACTAAATAAATGAAGTGTGATTGATACACTAAGTGAAAAGAGTGTGATTGATACACTAAAGAAATGAAGTGTGATTGATACACTAAGTGAAAAGAGTGTGATTGATACACTAAAGAAATGAAGTGTGATTGATACACTAAGTGAAAAGAGTGTGATTGATACACTAAAGAAATGAAGTGTGATTGATACACTAAGCGAACGAAGAAAGTGTGATAGATACACTAAGGGTGAATGAGGTGTGATTGATACACTAAAGAAATGGAGTGTGATTGATACAGTAACTGAAGGATCTCAAACGGAACTTCTTTGAAGGAACCGTACATACAATATCGTGCCTGAATAAGAAAGAAACTTGATAGGTACAATGCAATACAATGCATGATGTTTAAGGAACGCAATAAACAAGCGTAACGGCGCTTTAGAAAGCACCTCATGGGGTGAGTGGCGATGAACCGCTTCGCTCTGATGGGGATCTCCCCTCGTGCTCTTCGAACACTTACCTTCAACTCACAGTACAAAGGCTCTGAAATACTGACAAGGATTCTTCATGTAGAACACTTTGGACGTTGCCTTTCTTCCTGATCATATTCACAACTTTCCCTATTCTCCAACGGGGTGACAGACTAGGGGTCGCAGCTTTCCCTATTCTCCAACGGGGTGACAGACTAGGTTGGTTCAGTATCCAGAATTGAGGTGCATACACGCTATCTCAACCTATGGGGCTTCCATACAGATTTCAAGCCGGGGATACACCCTTGGGTATTTAAACCAGACTTTAGTCCCGGAAATCCCGAACCTTTACGTTCTAGGCATCAGCCATTCGAACTCTAGTTTCCACCGTCGCAGTTGGTCTCCTAGGAACTCATTGCGAACACAGCCAAGATGCCTCTGGCAGGGAATGGTACTCAGGGAGAGCACTTTTGATCGCCATTTTGGCTTGAAGCAGACTTGATCTTGAGCTTGAGGTAGAGGCACACTTATACTTCGAAGCTTTGGCAAGACTTGAAGGGGTACACACGGAATGTAGTCTTGGAACTTAGTGAAGTTGAAACAAACTCAGATACCCGACATTTCCTCTTTTCTTTTGCTTTGTAGTCTGGAACCCATATAGCTTCAAATAGGTCCTAGTTTTGCTGTTCTGACATGACCTGGGTTGAACCTTGCGGTTTTATGAAAGAACGAATCTTGTTTTGCACAGATGTGGAGAACGGCACGGTACTCGGAGTGCAAAGCGATTTTATTTTGGAATTGATAAATGACCTCTTGACCGGGTATCGAGCCTACGACTGAACACAGCAAGACAACTCAACATGGAAATAAAAGGCACACAACCTAAACACCACTCAACAAAGGAAAAACAAAGTAAAACAACCTAAACACATTGAGACACGCTCGGAACAACTCAAAGCAAGAATCGAGACAAACAAAACAAAAGACACGACACACAGACGTGTACAGGGAGCCTGTTTCACCGGGTATTGTTCCCCACCCTCTCTTATTTGTGATCCTCACATCACTCGGCCCTCAAGCTCTATTTTTCTGAAAAAGCCCTTTTCTCACTTTTTCTCTCATAGCACATCTCTCTATTCTTCAATCTCTCATTTTTCATCCCTCCCCTGGGTGGTTGACGGATAGACAACAAATTGTGGGCTCGTGCCCCTAGCACTCTGCTAGATTCTCTTTCTTCCACTCATAGCTAGTGAATTCCTCCCACGGAAAGGTTGCGCTACAACTGGGTGTGTGACAAAGCTGCAGCTAACATCAGTTGATGATGCTTTGCTGGGGAGTTTGGACGTGATAAGATCTGTCCAGATGATGGAGTGGAATATCTTGCCCCATTCTAGTTCATGCTTCGCACTTTGCTTGATACCTCGTTACTTGGAGGATGTGAGAGCTTTCTGCCCTTTGTTGTGCCCTTTTCTGGCAAATACGGTGCCCTTTCCGACAAGTAGAGTGCCCTTTCTGGCAAGTATTTTGACAAAGGGGAAAAGACAGAACACCTGACTCAACTGTGCCCCTAGTTCATCATTTTGACCATTTTTTGTTTTTGGTTTCTACTAAAATAGTTTTGACCAACATGAGAGTTAGATTAACGCGCTTGTTCGATTTTCTGATTTAAAATCATGCAAGTTAGGCTGTGAGCACTGACGGTTTTCCTTTTTTGGGTCCGAGAAATGGTCCAGTTTTGAAAAATGGAGTACTTTTCAAGAAGATTAGTCAACCTCAGTAAAAATTCTCAAAAACTATTTTTGCAAACGACCACTGCTCAACGAGCACGGAACCTAGTCTTGAGATGCACAAACTCGGACCCATAGCAATGGAAAATTGCCCCGTGTCTGAAGGACACTGCATGGCAACGAAAAGTTGCCCCTTGTTTGAAATGACACTGCGGCGTTTTGAATGGCAACGGAAAGTTGCCCCTTGTTTGGATGGCACCGCAGTGCATTGTAGGCAGTCCTCAGAGTGACGAACACAACCAAATTCTCAGATACAGAGAAAGCGAAGATGATCAAAACCATTACATGGACATAGTTGAGTTTGAAGTGTTTTACGGCTGGACTTCAGAATGAAATTGCCTACGTATCCCAAAGATGGGAATCAAGCCTCACGTAGTTCGGGGTTAAGGTACACTCGGGTATTAACCTCTCCTTTTTAGGCTCTAACTTTTGCCAAGGCGCCCGTTGCGGGTTTTCAACCTTGCGAGCTTTGTTCTTCTTTTTTTGTTTCAATTTTTGTATCTTTTCATTCTATTTCGATTTTCTTTTTTTTTTTGTTCTTTTCTTTGTATCTTTCTTTTTTGTTCTTTTGTTCTTTTCTCTTTTTTGTTCTTTTTCTTCTTTTCTTGCTCTAACTTTTGCTTGGGTCGCCCTTCCAGGTTTTCGGCCCAGTGAGCCTCTCAAGGGTAAAAGTGTAGCTTTGTCCATGTCCAATGGTTTTAAGATCATGAAGTCGCCTGAATCCTGGAGAACGGCTGCTGTATTGATTCGCTGAAGAACCCATCTTCGGTTCTTCGAGCACATCATATATTTTTGCCCCTAGTTAGAGGGGTGCTTCTGTTCTAGCTTTACAAGCTTCTTTTGATGAGATCTGATCTTCTTTATCTGACTTTCTTGCCCCTTGTTCGAGGGCTGCTTTGAATCTGGCCACACAGGCCCCACATTGTGGTTGGCCATTGAACATTCTGAATTTAAGTCCAAGGTTTGAAAACAAGGGCTCAAGTCTCGAGGCTGAGAGCGATCCTAAGCTGCACAATCTCAAGAGCGATTCCACACAAGTCTTCGCAGGACCGCGCAAAACATTTTGTTTTTGAAAATTTTTAAGAAAGTGACAAATCGCTCGCGTTGAAGATAGTGTGAAATCAGTCTAGATCAAGCCAGGGTCCTTCTCAGTACTCACGCTAACAAGCATGATTTCATTCATTGACGGGCTTAGCACGCCTCTCTTTCTCTCAATTGATCAAAATTTTGCAAAACCCGAGGAATTCCTTCCTCTTTGTTTTCACCGCAGTGTTCAAAAAGTTTTGAAAAACTTAGGTCAATGCAATGATTTTGGGGTGCAGAAGAGTAGGCGAAAAGTACTGCCGTTTCATTCAAAATTTCTGGCACAACTGGCACAAGGCAGAAGCAAGCACAAAAGCATGAAAAACCACTGTTGTTTCATTCAAATCTGTTGGCACAACTAGCTCCCCGGCAGGAACAGACTCAAAAGAAAGCCAAAAAAGACAAGCTCAAAACAAGTAAGTGATGTCCGAGGTAACACCCCCGAAATCACCAGACTCCGACAAAACAGGACTGACTCGATACAACAAGACAGACCCGACTGACTCAGTATGAAAAGACTGACTCAATACAAAATGACAAGACTGACCCAATACCCAAGTCAGACAGTACAAATTAACAACATTCGTAAATGTGCTCAAAATAGTGCATGCCATTCCTACGTCTGGGGTTAATCGAGCGCCACCCGCAGCTGGTTCAACTTCTGATCAGATCACATTATCCCCCCACAAATTCACTGATCAAGTTCCGATAGACTTTGTAGGACTTAGTGCGGCAATGACCCCGTCGTCAAACAGATCTTGTACATCATGGCGCAGACGAAAGCAACTGTCAGTGTCATGACCGGTTTGTTGATGGTAGGCGCAGTACTTAGTCTGATCATGTTTTGCAGGGATAGGATCGGGTAGGGGCCGTTGTTCCAACGGTTTCAGATGCCCTTTCCGGATTAAGACCTCTAGAGCCTTTGACAAAGGCATATGAAGTGGGGTAAAAACCCTCTTGACTCGAAGTGGGTATTTGGTTCCTCATGAGCTACTTCCGGACGCACCGGTGAATGGGGTAGCTATTTTTGGTACGGTGGTGGTAACCATGCCCACATCAGAAGATCTTGCAGCTGAATCACCACTGGTGGTCGCATTTGAACTGCGGGAAAATGCCCTCCTGGGCTGCTCTTTCTCCTGGTCAAGAAGGCCCTGCTTCATAGCATCCTCAATTTGTACCCCCATCTCATGCAGATCAGAAAAGGTAGGGAAGGGGAGAACAATCATCTTTTGCATCAGTTTTGGCTGGAGATTGCGCACAATCATCCTGATCTGGTCCTTGTCAGTAGGCCTCAGGGTCATCATCGATGCCTTCGCCCTCCACCGAGTTACGAAATCAGAAAAACTCTCCTTATGCTCTTGTCTTGTTGTCTCAAGATCACGGGTTGTGACCTCGATTTGCGTGTTATAGGAGTACTGCGCAACGAAGGCCTCGGCCATTTCATCCCAGTTTCGTTTCACTGAATCCTCCAATTTGGCGTACCAGATGGCCGCAATACCCGACAGGGTCCTGCCAAAAAGGGAAAGCTTCTGTAATCTTGTCAAGCCCATCGGGCGCAGAACATCTGAAAACAAACTCAGGTGGACCATGGGAACTCCTGACCCGTCAAAACGGTCAATGTGAGGCATCTTGAACCTGTCCGGCAATGTCACAGCTGCGTCGGTGTACCCGTCCTCAATGTCCGGGATGGACTTTACCCCCTGGGATTTTTTGAACAACTTTTTAAGCTTGCTCAACTTCAACGCTGTATGGTCTACCTCGAACTCAAAGGGAGAATCCGGCAGGTTGATCGGTGCTTTAGACAGCTGGGGTAAGATCAGGGGCGGAGCCGGTCCTCTCGAAATATTCGTATCTCCCTGGACATTTGGTGCCTCCCCAGGCGCTGGAGCTCCTGGTAGGGGAGGGGCTTGGTGTGAAGCAGATGCTTCATTTTGCTGTTGTAGCCTGGTGATTAGCTCGGCCTGCTAGGCCATGATCGCAGTCTACTGTTTGGCAAATTCAACTTGGCGGACAACATCTTGCTGCATGAGTTTCATACTTTCTTGCATCTGGCGCATCATTGCCTCCATTCCTAATGTGTTCTGCTGATCCATCTAACTGACTGGTATCTATCCCTGCAATAGAAACTGAGACCTCAGCTTGACTGTTCACTGGTGGGGTGGATAAGGGCCACTAATCTGGTAACTGCTGAACTGGTGATTTGTGCCTGTGGCCCTTTTACCCTACCTCTGGCAAAGGAACACTGATTGCCCTTGAACTGAATCTCTGACCTGACAAAGTCTATCAGCACAAGTTCGATGAACCTTGGGGGATATCGGAGCCTTCTGAAGCTATGGTTCCAGGACTACCGTAGCAAAAGAGAAAACAAAACAGCACCTTTGCTCAACTTCACCAAAACAGATACGAGTGTAGCAGGATGACTGTGCCTTCTACTGAATTATGCCCCCAAAATTCAGCCTCAAATCTGATACCCTTAGGTAAACTGAATCCCAAAATACTAAACTGGTGCCCGCAGGCTTGATGCCCAAACTTGCAAACTGATACATGCATTCCTGTAGAGACACACTTTAAAAGCACATAACAGATAATTGAGAGCCAAAACACCCCTATGAAGGGGTAGGGTTTCCCTGTCCTATTTTGTCAGGAGCTAGGGCTTCACTACGCACGCAGCGGTTTCAAACAACCTAAATCGGGTAAGCAACCTGTCCTAGTTTGGAATGGTCACTACGGATCCGAATATGCACTAGGTCGAATGGTCAAAAAGGGTGCCCCGGTAAAATCGGGGTTTGTGTTCCCATAACTGTCAGAGCCCACAACCGGTCAGCCTTACGGTACTGCCTTGACAAGACAAGCCTCCGGCAAACCGGGCCGCGACTCTGAAACTTCTGAACGAGCACATTATGCAATATCACCAAGTGCTCAACTGGTGACGTCTGAGTCTCAAGGTCGGTCAAAAATGAGGTGT
>NW_021026074.1:260704-292954 GCF_004153795.1 Camellia sinensis
TGATGCCCTAGATGAGGGATGGTGGTTCGACTGGATGTGCAATTTGTCCGCAGACCGCATTGCTTGGCGGTGTCCCTGGCTCCACCTACCAACAATGAGCTACAGCATGTCCTAGCAAACCAGGATTCAGTTGATTGGCTTGACTCGCTGTGTATTCTATTTCTCGTTCCGGTTCCAACGCCAGTTTGGCCATGATCAGATTTGCCCGGCAGAGGGGATGGAGTATCCAGCCACATTCTCGGTCCGAGGTGCACAGCTTGCGAAGCAACTCACAGCTGCTGACCCCAAACAGATTAGGGCCCTTCAACAATGTTGAAGAGGGGCCCAAAATATGATGTTTTATAGTTTATGAAAAACCACAAAAACCAGCACAGGTATAGCTAAGATCTCATGCAAGAAAAGGGCCAAAAGATGGACAAAGAAGCAAGTAGTGGTTTCTGGCCTTAAACACAAAGGCGCCCTTCAACAATGTTGAAGAGGGGCCAAAATTAATGCACTTTTCAGTTGATGGCCGGACCCAAAACAGTATGCAAGAATGCTCAAAATGCTATGCAAAATAAGGCCAAAAAGAGAGATATAACACAAAGTATATAAAGGGTGCCTCAAACAGTAAAAGACCCTTAATGAAACATGAAAAATAGCTCAAAATAAGGTTATTTGTAGTTCGGACCACAGCCCAAAAACAGAAGCAAAAGAGGCTAACAAATCATGCAAAAATATGACCAAAAGAGAGATATAAAGGAAACTGATAAATGGAGGCCACAAACATTGATGAGCCCTTCAACAATGTTGAAGAAGAGTTCAAAATAAGCAACTTTTCAGTTCATGAAAGAGCTCAAAACAGTTTATACATAGGCCAAAAATACTACACAAGACAATGGCATACAAGAGGGATAATGAAGTAAGTGCACCAAGGAGGCCTCAAACAGTGAGAGGCCCTTAATGAAACATGAAAAAAGGCTCAAAATAAGCCTAGTCCCAGTTAGGGTCGGAGCCCAAAACAGCAAGCAAGAGTGACTTACAAATAGATCAAGAAAAGGGTAGAAAAGGGAAAATAGAAGCTCACCCTTGAAGACTTGTCTTTGGCAGCTCTTTGGCTTGAGTTGCAGCACTCCTAGGCTTTGGAAAACAACTTCAAATGGCTGCAATAGAGGTTGGAGGTATGGTGCTAGGTGGTGGTGTAGAGAAGGGTGTAGGAACTTGAGGGTTTTGGGGTTTGGAGATATAGAGAGAGAGAGAGAGATATAAGGCAAAAGCTCAAAGGGAAATTTTGTAAACTCAAAACACAGCTGGGAGCTACTGGTTTTATAAGCCAAAGAGGTGGAAAAGAGGGGGGAAAATGGGGGGGAAATTGAAATTCAAATTTCCCCCAAAAAGGCCAAAAAGTGGGATATAACGGAAAGTGGTAGCTACTGGACCCAAATGGCCGAGAGCCCTTCAACAAAGTTGAAGAGGGGCTCAAAACATGATACTTTGTAGTTTATGACCAAGTCCGAAACAGCTCACAAGTAAGCCTAAAATACCGTGCAAAAATAGGCCTAAAAGAGCGTTAAAAAAGCAAGTGATAGGAGGAGATCTCAAACAGAAAAAGGTCCTTAAGAAAACATGAAAAGGACCTCAAAATATGACTATCTCAAGTTCGGGTCGGAGCCCAAAAATGCAGAATGAAGGTTCGGGAGCCAAAACACGCAGTTTGGGCCCCGAAAGTGGGCTGTTAGGCACCGGAAGTGGTGTCCGTCCACGAAGTTGGGCTCTCGGACCGCAGTGTCCCTCAAAAGGGAGAAAATAAGATGCATGCCAAAAACTGGGGCAAACGGAGGTGGTTAGGCGGTCCCGAACCGAGGCACACGGCCAACGGCTCTGAAAAACTGAAAACCGGACTCCAAACGGGCAAAACGGCCTACGACCACGAAACGTAGCCTACGGCCACTGAGAGATGATCTACGAGACCTCTCCCTCTCTTTGGGAAGATAAAACAGAGAAAACAGAGCCTGGTTCGCAAACCGAGGCAAAGCACAAAAGAGTCCGGAAGTCCGGAGGCAAGGCTCACAGCCGAGACTCTAAAACTTCTGAACGAGCACAATATGCAATATCACCGAGCGCTCAACTGGTGACGTCTGAGTCTTAAGGTCGGTCAAAAATGGGGTGTCTACACATGCCTTGTTCCTTGATTTAGTGATGGGAGTTGGGCCTTTGTTTGTTGGTTTGCATTGCATTTGAAATCAACATGCATAACTTGGTCTTTTGGGCCATCACGCATTGAAATGCGCGATTGATGGTCCGAGAACCAAGGACCACGTCCCTTTGAGTCATAAACATGATAAGGGATATGGTTGGTGCCTACATTGCTTGAATTGCATTGCCATGCAAAGCTCTGTCCTCTGCTGCTGTCAAACAGATTCTGCAGGAACTTTTTGCCGATCGACTGCACCGAGTGCCGACCGGCAATCCGTCTGTGGCTGATGGATTCATTTTTGGCCGATCGACACCAAGTCACAGCCGATGATGATTCCCTCCAGCCGGTGGCATTTCCCAATATCCAGTGAGCACATCCTGAGACTTTGGCAGTCTTCAGAGAAGCAGAGCAGGGAAAACAGAGGCGGCTTGTGCATGGCACTGGACTTCCGAGCAAGACCCGAGCATGCGTACATTGGACCCTCTTCCTGAGGCCCCTTTTTATTGCTTTTCTTAGCTTAGTTAATTTGTTAATTAATTAGGTAATTTGTAATAATTAATTAGCTTGCAAGTTAGTTAATTTGTATTATTCTTTCGGTCCCTCCGAGCGAGGGCGAATTTGTAATAAGTGTGGGTGAGTGTGTGCATGTCTTCCAACCCCCACTTCTTTCTCTCTTTTACTTACTTGCTTTGATGGTTAGTAATAGGTCATGTTTAATTTATCATACCTTATGCTATGCATGCGTGCATCATTCATCAGTATTGCATGCACCGGGCTCGGCGCATCATGCTAACAGCATTAGTATTTCAAATCTAACTTGAATACATGCTACCTGTGCATTTTCACATGTCATTCATAGACTAGCTGAGCCTGCTCTAGTGACATTCCGTATGCGTTGCATTAGGCATTTAAACATGGACTTGGATCATGCATTGATTGCTAACGAGTTCTTTGTTTTGGCACGGAGTACGATGTAAGTATTTATGCTTTAGCATCTCGCATGAGTGTTTGTCTCTTGTGGGCCCAAGAAAGATCTTCAGTGAATTGGCTTTCTTTAAGTTGGTCTGCTCTAGAATGGTTGTCCAACTAGGAGGTCCAACATGTTATTCAACCCACTTCGGAGTGGTTCTGTCCATCCAGAATGTCCACCATGTTGCTCAGCCCACTTTGGAGTGACGCTTGTACATTGGGACGAACTCCTATGATTGTCTTGCTTCGGAGCAAGTGTTGGCCATAGGCCTGAGGTCCGACCTAGCTCCACCTTGGAGTGAGTATCGCATTGGGCCTAGCACCAAGACTTGATTAATTTTTACCCACTTCATTTGCCCCATGGCTTGCGCTTACATTTGGCGAAGCAGAAGCCAATTTTGTCACAAACTTCGAAGTTTGGTTGATCACAACTTAATTTGAGCTCCATGAGTTGGATTAAAAATTATTGTTCGGTCCAACGTTTGCGTCTGCCCAATGTTTCGTAGCTCAATTGTGCCCCCAAACTAAATGTGTGTCTTCACTAGCCTTGTAATTGTCCGGCTTGGTGCTCTTTCAGTCGGCCGAGCGTCGTTGCTTGACTTAAAAATATATATATATACACAAAAATTTATTTTATTTTATTTTATTATTATATTATTATTTTTTAATTTCAAAAAAAAACATATACATACACAAATTTTGTTTTTGTTTTTTTTTTTTTTTAAATTATTTTTTAATTATTTATTTTTTAAAAAAATATATATATACACAAGAATTTTTGTTTTTTTTATTCTTTTTTAATTATAGCACATTGCACATGACCATTAGCTTATATAAACAATCACCTTGAATGTACAGTGGGCCCTTTGCTTTGCTGGACTTTTGGTGTATATGTTGGTGCATAGTCACAGGATAAATGCTCCCTTGCTCAACTTCCACATGCATTATCTAAGCAGACTTGTTGGTTGGCTGAACGTGCAAGAATTGTATATATTGCTCCGAGCAGAGTATGGAGGTAATTCGCAAAACAACTGTTCGGCTCACTTCTTCATGCGCTGGTCTGTCATGTCTTTAATTGTTGCTCGGCTAAAGTATTTTGGCTGGTTTGCTCGTGTTGTAGCTCGGTCGGACTGTGTCTTGTTTGGACCGATGCAGCTTCTTCGATTCATTTCAGTCTATAGGTTCTGCTCACACCTAGCTTGGCTTTCCTCATGCATGTTACCACTTGGTCGGTTATCGTCGCTGCTCGGTCGACCCTTTTCCGACACTTGATGGGCTGATCAACTCTTATTTATTTTACGCAAGACTTACCCAGCTCGGTCTTTTCATTTCGGTCTTCCAATTCTCGTTCTGCGTCGTTCGGCCTCTTCTTTATCACTTGTAAATTGTTTTCCAATCTGTGCAGAGTTGTTCAGTTGGCCATGTTCGGCCTCCTTGACTTGTCTTTGATGTCGTACTGGTGCTCGGTTGGCCGAACTAAATATTGAAAAGAAATTGATGCAACTCAGTCTTGTAGCTCGGCCCTGACCCCATTTGTATTATCTTTTGTTAATCACCATGTGGCCTTGTTGGACTGGCCTTTAGATTAGATGCTTTATATACTTTCCCTCACTAAAAATTTAAATTTCAGGAACCAGCTCATTACTTAAAATATAAAACAAACTCAGAGCTATCTTCTTAGCCTCCCATTTTCTCTCTCTAGAAACCCAGTTTGTTGGAGCTTCAAGCATTGCCTGCTGATTTGGCCAAGTTGCTTAGTGAGGCTTCGGACACGCGCTTTCCTTGCACAGCTTGCCTAAAAAGTTTGGAGCTGGGCTGACTTCACACTTGGTTGTCACTGTTTTAAGTGTCCTTTAGCTTGGTCTAAAGTGCTTCAGTTAATCCGTCCGTGAGCATTGCAGCTCGGTCGTCCGTGATCTTGGCCTTGCCACCAGACCTCGAGCTCAGCCCTGACTAATGTCTTTACTCCGACTATTGAGCCATCACGCGTCTACATTTGACTAGTTTGAGGGCTATCAACATGACGTGAAGGCATGGCCTTTTCAGAGTTTTTTAATGAAGACAAGCAAACCCACTTTGTTTAATACTTTCTCACTCTGGAAATTTGAATTTCCAGACCCATTTTTCCCATTTCCTTGCTGCCTCACTTTTTGACTCCAGGAACAACAGAACCCACTTTCGAAAAAAGAGTCTGACTTTGGCTTTGCTCTTACGTTTTTCTTTTTCTTGGAACTCTAAAGCAATTTTAAAATTTAATAATTTGGTAACTTGACCTCCAGCTCTTTTTCTATAAATTCCAAACTTCTCTTCAAAAAATTGAGAGCTCGCACCAATGACGTGGTCTCCTCACTTTCTCACTCTAGAGAATTAGATTTTCAGAGTCTGGGGACAAACCCAGTGTTCTCTTCTTCGATCTTCATCTTTCGGCAACCCGTCGGCGTTCGTTGTTTGCAGCAAAAAATTATCCTCACCGTTCTGTTACCTTACAACTTGTTCATCTTGCCTCTTGTTCACTGGGTTTTGATCTTGTAAGTTTTTGAACTCTCCTTTTAATGAGCTTTTCTTACTGATTTTTGGTGGTCACTGTTTTGTAAGTCCTCCACTATTATTTATTTATCTTTTTTTTTAATTTTTTTTTTTTGCAACTCACAATTTTTCTCTTGGTTGCCACAGTGGGATTGCTTCATCGGAGACGCTCACCATCGAGTTCCTCTTGATTTCGACACTGTAAGTCCTAGAATCCATGTATTTATTTTCCACCTTCACCGTTACTTTTTTGGCTAAGCGTAACATTAAAAGTTGTCTAGCATACGATTGCTCGGTCGGTCATTGTACCTCCAACCTTGCAAGTCATCCTTAGTGTAGTTGTTTGGTGGAACGTCGCACCTCCCATGGGTAAGTTTCGGAGCCTAGTGGACACCCCGGCGGGAATGGATGAGTTCCGCCGAAGATATAACATTCCCAATGATGTCACGTTGACATTGGCGGCGGTAGACGCTGATCGGTCGTGTACGAGCACCACAATGCCCTTCTCAATTGCCTCCATCGTAGAAGGGGGTGTTAGGTTTCCGTTGAGCCCTTTGTTGCGTTGATTCTTTTCTTATTTCGAACTTACACCAATGCAAATATCAATGAACACATTTAGAGTGGTAAACAGTGTCTCGGTCTTGAACGACCTCTTAGACTTGGACTTGGGTATTTGGGATATCCTTCATTGCTACTCCTTGTGTCGTAATAAAGGCGGTAAAACCTACTATGTCAAAGTTCGGTCGTTGGACCTCCAACTTGTCACTGAACTTCCCGATAATGACAAGCATTGCTCTGATTTCCTTCAAGTCGGAGGTAATTGGGAGTTTGCGGCCGAGGAGGTGGGCCGATCGAAGCGGGTTCCATGAGAGAACGGCCACCCAGGTCATTCGTTATTTTAGTTTTCTTTTATCCATTTGCTTATCGCCTATGATTTTTTTTTTAAGTGTTATTGTTCGTACTTGCAGGTTCAAAGAAGCTAAAAACGAGGCCAAAGAAAGAGCATCTGAGGGATATCAAAGTTGCGCTAAGGTATGAAGATCGGTCGGCTTCGCATTTGCTTAACTATGTGCGAACTTACAAACATGTCATCCAATGGAAACCCAAAGTAAACAACTTCTCGAGGGGCTCACTTGAGATTGAAACCGAAGAACAAGTTGGCAATACCACCGGAGCTTCCTCTTCCACTGTTGTTTGTTCATCAAGTGGATCACTCAGTAGAGGCTACTCTCCATCGCCAGACTTAGCAAGCGAAATGGCTCATCGCCAAAAGCTCAATCTTGATACCTTAGTCTTTGGATCTGATGATGAGGACCTTCTAGTTGTTTCGACGGTCGACACACGATTTTCTTCTCCACCGATTGAGAGGTCTAAGGGTGGAAAAAAGCATATTGTTGTTCCTCCTCCTCTGCTACTCTTGCTCTTCCTGTTGATAGGGCCTCAAAGAGGAAGAGGTCCAAAGGTAAAGAAGTTGCTGGGGGTTCTAATGAGCAGGGTTCAGCTGAAGAATGGGTGCCTCCCTTGGAGCATAACGGCCGAGCAATCACTACATCGGATAGCACAATCTACTCAAGCGACTTGGCCTTTGACTTATCAAAGACATTGCTGTTATCTTTGGAAATGGCGGAGCAAAACATTTCAAGCGACGTGTTGATCAAGGGTTCGGTACAGATGTTAACCGAAGTAAGTCTTTTTTTATGTCTTTGTCATTTACTTAAATTTGGTTGTTGAGAATATGACATTTTGGTTTGGTGCAGTGCATTCAGAGGATGCACATCATGGATGAAAGGCGGCATCGTGAAGAGCAAGAGAAGGTTAAGACGATCAACATGTTGGCTGATGCTGATATGTCCTTGAAAGTAGTGAACAAGCTTCCTAGAGGCAATTAATAGTGCATATGCCAATTTCTCCAATGGCAAGTATCTAGTTTCGGCATCTAAGAGTGTCTTGCTAACATAATACACTGGTTTTTGCTTCTTTCCATCCTCTCTAACTAGCACTGCACTAACAGCATGATCAGAAACAGCCAAGTAAAGGAAAAGCTCTTTGTTAGCGACAGGTGTAGACAGAAGGGGAGGAGAGGAAAAATACTTCTTCAAATCTTCTAGTGCTTCGGAGCACTGGCTTCCCCATTCAAAACTGGTTTTCTTCCTTAGAAGTTGGAAGAAGGGCTTCATCCGATCAAAAGACCGACTAATGAAACGGTTAAGTGCTGCAGCCATGCCAGCAAGTTTCTGGAGTTCCTTAGCCTTTGTAGGCGCTTTGAGGTCTTGGAGGGCTTTGATTTGGTCGCGGTTGGCTTCAATGCCCCGCCTAGTCACCATATACCCCAAGAAGTTCCCTGATCCTACTCCAAAGGCACATTTTGAGGCGTTCAATCGAAGCTTGTGAGTCTTTAGAATTCTAAACACTTGCTCAAGGTCCCTTAGATGGTGTTTGGCCAACTTGCTTTTGACGACCATGTCATCAATGTATGCTTCCATGGTTTTACCGAGCTGGTCCTTGAACATTTTGGTGACCATTCGCTGGTAGGTCGCACTAGTGTTCTTCAAGCGAAGGGCATCACTTTGTAGCAGTAAGTGCCTCTAGGGCTGATAAAAGCCGTTTTCTCCTGGTCAGGACCGAACATGGGGATCTGGTGGTAGCCACTGTAGGCGTCTAGAAAGCTCATGCGCTCGTGTCCAGCCGTTGCATCAACAAGTTGATCTATTCGTGGAAGAGGGAAGCTATCCTTAGGGCAAGCTTTGTTAAGGCTAGTGAAGTCAACACAGACTCTCCATTTGCCATTCTTCTTCTTCACCACGACGGTGTTGGACAGCCACTTTGGGTACTGCACTTCTCGAATGACTCCTACAGCTAAACGTTTGTCCACCTCTTCGATCACTGCATCGGTGTGTTGCGTAGATGACCGTCTACTCTTCCGGACAACCGGCCGCGCTCCTAACTGGACATTGAGTCAATGACATTCATAATTGGGGTCCAACCCAGGAGTGTCATAGGCCGACTAGGCGAACACTTCGATGTTTTTACGGAGTAGAGCCAGTAATTGCTCTTTCTCTCCAACAGTGAGGGAAGTGCCGAGCAGGAAGAACTTGTCTGGGTTTCCTTCTTCTACCAAGACCGTCTCTAGGTCTTCTACCATCTTCTCGGTTGGCACTCCATCGACGTCTTCCAAAACTGGCTGGTCAGGTACTTCCACCATCTGCACTTGGTCGCAGACTTGTTTGGTTTTCATGGCGGCGATGAAGCAGTGTTTGGCTGTCACTTGGTCTCCGCGAATCTCCTCTACTCCATACTTGGTTGGAAAGCGAACGAGTTGGTGATAGGTGGAAGGGACTGCCTCCATCTGGTGAATCCAAGGTCGGCCAAGGATGGCATTGTAGGGAGATGGGGTGTTGACCACCAAGAAGTCAACAGAGACCACCTTGGACTTAGCTATGACATGCAGAGTTATTCGGTCGAGCGGCCATTCTGTTTGCGAGTTAAAGCCAACTAAAGGGGAGGTGGCAGGTGTCAAGTGTTGCTCACTGAGGCCAAGTTTCTTGAAAAGATCATAATACATGATGTCTGCGGCACTTCCTTGGTCAATCAAGACTCGCTTCACATCGAACTTGTTGGCCACACCAACTGTAACGATTAGGGCACCGGTGTGGGGGTGCTGGATTCCCTCTAGGTCCTTTTCGGTGAACACGATGTTAAACCGAGAAGGTCTGGCTTCTGTCTTGGACTTTTTGGGAGGAGGTCCTACTGACATTACCTGCTGAATGTGGGTGGCTCGTTGGATTTCTCCTCGAATGGTGTTTTCTCTTTCGGGGTCAGTCATTCCATGGATAACGTTGATGACCAACCTCGGGGCATGGTTCTCTTCAAGGGGGGCTTGGTCTAATCCTTTCTTTTCCCTCGTCTTATCAACGTCTATCCATTTCTGGAAGTGTCCCGCCATAACTAAGTCCTCCAAGTGTTGTTTGAGAGCTCTGCAATTTTGCGTCTTATGTCCCTTCTCTCGATGACAGGTGCAACGGAGTGTCTGATTGTGCCGAGTAGGCTCTCCAGGCATCTTAGCTAGCCAGACAAAGAAGGCTTCCCCTTTAAGTTTCTCGACGAGCCTGTATATTGGCTCTTTGAAGACGGTGGTGATGCCTTCATAAGACTTGGCCCTTTCCTCCTCGTTTCATGCTGTGGAGCAGTTCTTTTGGCCATAGTTCTTGTGCTGCTCATCCCTCCTTAGCTGCTTAGTCTTAGGCAGTCGAGGCGGTCTGACTTCTTCTTCAACAACCGCAACATGTACTGAAGCAGCGTCATCTTCCACACGAGCTTGTTGCTCTATTCGAGCCCTCAAATCCTTTATGGTAGAGGCAGGTCGTTTCGTCAACGACTGTCTTAGCTTGTGCGAAGGAGGTAGGCCTTGCTTGAAGTATAGCACGGCCAATTGTTCACTGCAAACATTTTCCTCCAAGTCACCATACTCCTTCCAATACCGTCGCGCGTACTGGCGTAGGGTTTCTTTCCTGTCCTTTTGGATATTGAACAAGGTATCTAACTGCTTTGGGACTCTGCTGTTGGAGACAAATCGGGCTAAGAATGCCTCAGAGAGCTGCGTCCAGTCATAAATCAAGCCATTGGGGAGTTTGTCAAACCATCGAAGGCCAAGTTCTCCAAGGCTAGAAGGGAAGACTTTGCACATGAGTGCGTCGTTGCGGTTCCAGAGGGACATCATCTGGCGGTAATGGCTGATGTGGGTCAGAGGGTCCGTCTTCCCATCATAGAGAATGAATTTCGGTGGGCTATACTTCCGTGGAGGTTCTACAGCTTCTATCTCTGGAGAGAAAGGGGTAGACACTAACCGGTCTAGAGCGTGATGCTCTTGTTGGTGTATGGACCGGTCCAACTGGTCCCTTTCCCTATTGAGTCGGCGGTCCTCCTCCCTATCTCGTCGCCATTCTCCTTCCCCGCATAGCCGTCGTGCCTCTTCTCTATTATCGTTCAGCCAACTTCTCAAATCGTGCGGCCGCTCATCGTGGCGACAGTGAAAGGTTTCAGACAGGCGACTGATAGTCCTCTGCCTTTTATGAGAATCCCCTCGTGGGTTATTTTTGAGGTTATTCGTCCTACTGTTGGCCCCTTCACTATGTACCGGAATCGACCGGCTACGCTCTCTACGAGCAGGGCCACGGCTGGAGTGCTCTTTGTGAGGCGGCGAAGGAGTATGTCTCCTTTGCGATGGTCCACCAACAGATTTTCTTGGCTCCGCTGGGGTCGCCATAAACTTCAACAATTGGGTGCGAAGCTCAGTGATCTCGAGGTTCTACAGCTTCTATCTCTGGAGAGAAAGGGGTAGACACTAACCGGTCTAGAGCGTGATGCTCTTGTTGGTGTATAGACCGGTCCAACTGGTCCCTTTCCCTATTGAGTCGGCGGTCCTCCTCCCTATCTCGTCGACATTCTCCTTCCCTGCATAGCCGTCGTGCCTCTTCTCTATTATCGTTCAGTCAACTTCTCAAATCGTGCGGCCGCTCGTCGCGGTGATAATGAAAGGTTTCAGACAGACGACTGATAGTCCTCTGCCTTTTATGAGAATCCCCTCGTGGGTTATTTTTGAGGTTATTCGTCCTACTGCTAGCCCCTTCACTATGTACCGAAATCGACCGGCTACGCTCTCTACGAGCAGGGCCACGGCTGGAGTGCTCTTTGTGAGGCGACGGAGGAGTATGTCTCCTTTGCGATGGTCCACCAATGGATTTTCTTGGCTCCGCTAGGGTCGCCATAAACTTCAACAATTGGGTGCAAAGCTCAGTGATCTCCAAACCCATTGAGTCAATGATGCGATCACGGTGGTCTTTCTCAACAAAAAGACGTTGAGATGACTCAACGGCAATGACACGGTGTCGCTCCGCCGCGTTGGGTGTCTGATCGTCGTGGTCCATAGGGTCATCGTGCGCTGAGGGGAATGCCAAACCCTTATCTTTGGTCCTCTCCGTCATTGGAGTCCTCTCTGCTAGCCCAAAGTGGGGTGTATCTTCGATTCCCATCGCCGGAGTTCGTCACGAAGCAAACAGTGGTTTTCCCACAGACGGCGCCAATTGTGCGGGGGTGATTTCCGTACTATGAAGAAGGGTTGAACTTCATGGATGAACAACGTGCTCTGGGAATTGAAGATCGGCACAGAGTAATAAACGGTGAGGCTGCCCGATCGGGGTTTGGTCGGAAACCCCTTCGATGGTAAAGTCAGGGACTCAGGGAGAGGAAGAAGAGAGAAGAGAGAATACTAAAAGTGTATATGTGTTAAGTGTGTGGATTTTCGGATCCCTTGAGAGTGAATAGTGCTCACCTTTTATAGGAGAAGGTTGTTTGTCGTTCAAGTCCTTCTCTCTCCGCCATTTGTCCAATGCGTCTTATTCGTGGTCATCTCCTATTGGAGGAGGACGACCACTCCGCCTGACACTCGGGTACAGGACTGTTTTGTTTGTCTCATCAACGGACATCTCTCATTGGAGGAGAACGACCACTCTGCCTGCCATTCAGATGCAGGTCTGTCATATATGTACCTTGTCCCTATGCACCTCCATGTCTCCACATTCTGTTCATACAGAGGGAGAGGAGTAGAATTGTTTGTCTCTTGTGGGCCCAAGAAAGATCTTCAATGAATTAGCTTTCTCTAAGTTGGTCTGCTCTAGAACGGTTGTCCAACTAGGAGGTCCAACATGTTACTCAACCCACTTCGGAGTGGTTCTGTCCATCCAGAAGGTCCACCATGTTGCGTAGCCCACTTTGGAGTGACTCTCGTACATTGGGACGAACTCCTATGATTGTCTTGCTTCGGAGCAAGTGTTGGCCATAGGCCTGAGGTCCGACCTAGCTCCACCTTGGAGTGAGTATCGCATTGGGCCTAGCACCAAGACTTGATTAATTTTTACCCACTTCAGGTGGATTCCACGCAGTAGTTTTGTAAGCTTCCTTGACTACACCAAGGACAATTATAGTCTTTGGAGTTTCAGAAGGAAAAATAATCAAGTGTCTTCAATTAAATTCCATATGTCTTCAATGTAATAAATATGTTATAAATGAGTTACCCACAATTCACATCTTTTTAGATTGTGAATGTTGCTTTCAATTCATGGATTCTTACCCTCAAAATAATTTTGTTATATTCTTTTCCAAATTTGAACAAATGATCATATTTCATCAAAGAAAATACTTGATTTTGATTCTGCACAACCTTGTTTTGAAAATATGCACAGAGCTGAGGACATGGATTTAGCAAAGAAGGTGTTTGATGAAATGCCAATGAGAGAATGTCTAAGGTCCCTCAAATCAATCCGGAGAAATTTCAATCAAAACCAAAGAATTTCTTTGGACCAAACCAAAGAAAATTCAGTCCAAACCAAAGAATTTCTCTAGATCAAACCAGAGAAAATTTAGTCTAAACTAGAGAATTTCTCTAGATCAACCCAGAGAAAATTGAGTTCAACCAACAGAAAATTCAATACAAACCAGAGAATTTATCTGGACCAACCTAATTTTTTCTGAAGCAGAGCACTAATCCTCATTGTTGTCCAGAGAAATTTGAAATTTCTTTGGACCAACCCAATTTTCTTGGAAGCAGAGCACTAGTCCTCATTGTTGTCAAGAGAAATTTGAAATTTTCTCTATGATATGTCTAGAGAAATTTGAAATTTTCTCTGTGATTTGTCCAAAGAAATTCTCTGAATCGAATTTTCTCTAAATTGATGTCGAGGGACGTTAGACATTATGAAAATATTGAATGCCCTTTATGCTATAAAATATTAATACCAAGGACTTTAAAAAAAATCACCCTTATGCTATAGAATATTAATTACTTTCATTATTATAGAAAGTAATCAAATACATTAAATGTATTGTATTAAATAATATCTTTCGTGTTTTTAACTAACATAGAAATAGTGCACAGACAAAGCACAAAAGTCGTACAAGCAAGATCCACCCGTTGTACAGCATCTGTGACTAATTTCATGTACCATTAATATGCACTTAACTTTTCTCATATTTTTTTTTAATGGGATTATAATACTCTTTTACGTAGTTCTCTTTATTTTATTTTATTATATAGATTTTTGTCCGTTCACTTCTCACCTACCAAATTATTTAATCACAAAATACTCAATAGGCCTCACTACAAAAAATTCGCTTTTTTGCGACGGTAAAATACCGTCGCCAATACCCAAAAAGCCGTCTCAAAAGTTTTTTTGCGACGGTAAATAGCTTTTAGCGACGGTAATAGGGGGTCACAAAAAAAGGGGTAGCTAAAGGTCTTTAGCGACGGTATGACGCCGTCGCAAAATATTGGCGACGGCAAAAATGCCTTTTAGCGACGGCAAAATACTGTCGCAATTAATGTGTAAAAATCTGAAGTTTTTGAGACGACACTAAAATACTGTCGCTAATATGGTTATTTGTGACGGAAAAATACCGTCGTGAAAGGGTTTATTTGAGACGGTAAAAATACCGTCGCTAAAATGGTTATTTGCGACAGGTTTAATACCGTCGTTAATACTGTTATTTGCGACAGAAAAATGTGCCGTCTCTAAAATATTATTTGCGACGGTGAAAATACCGTCGCTAAAGGCCTTTTGTTAATATTGCCAACATCATTGGCGACGGCTACACTACCGTCGCAAAAACCTGGTTCTAACAAAACTGCTGCAATAAAATTATTAAAAATATGCAAATTACCTGTATTAAATAAAAATTGCTAAAAAAATCGATAATTATATAATAATATAAAAATTCCTGTATGTAAATAAAATTTCATCCATAATTAAAGTACTCTTCCATTCATAACAACACATCATCAAAATTATCCAACCACATAATTTTGCATAATACATACATAATGTTGTTCACAAATCTAAATAACGTGAATCAAAAATAAAAGTTTTCTTCATAATTCTTCCGTGGGTTAAAAAAACAAAAGTTCGTCGCAATCTTCACACGGCTGCATTCCGCAAGAAGCAAACTGCTACTCAGGAAATATCTGAAAATAAAAAATAAAAATAATTAATGACAATATAATTATGTGTTAATATTTTAATTACAAAAAAACATAAAAAATTAATTACTATATAATTAGAAAGATAGTTAAGTAAATAATTTTGGCTAGATAGAAATCCGACCCCAACTCTCAAACCGGAAACCCGATTCGAGTCTCGTCTTCTCCCACATGTCTCTCGTGCCTAGGCGGTCGTGTGTGCCAAGTTTCGTGCCAATCCGACCCCGTTTGGTGATTTTGGGGCGTCAACACCTCGAATTTAAGTTTCTTAAGGAACTAGTTTGCCTAAACCGAAATATGGCTCTAACTCCCAAACCGGGAAGCCGATTCAAGTCCTGTCTTCTCCCACAAGTCTCTCGTGCCTAGGCGGTCGTGTGTGCCAAGTTTCGTATCAATCCGACCCCGTTTGGTGATTTTGGGCCATCAACACCTCGAATTCAAGTTTCTTAAAGAACTAGTTTGCCTAAACCGAAATATGGCTCTAACTCCCAAACCAGGAACCCGATTGGAGTCCCGTCTTCTCCCACAAGTCTCTAGTGCCTAGGCAGTCGTGTGTGCCAAGTTTCATGCCAATCCGACCCCGTTTGGTGATTTTGGGGCGTCAACACCTCGAATTTAAGTTTCTTAAGGAATTAGTTTGCCTAAACCGAAATACGGCTCTAACTCCCAAACCGGGAACCTGATTGGAGTTCCGTCTTCTCCCACAAGTCTCTCGTACCTAGGCGGTCGTGTGTGCCAAGTTCCGTGCTAAACCGACCCCTTTTGGTGATTTTGGGACGTTAACACTTCGAATTCAAGTTTCTTAAAGGACTAGTTTGCCTAGAGTGAAATCCGTCTCTAACTCCTACACCTCGAATTTAAGTTTCTTAAGGAACTAGTTTGCCTAAACCGAAATACGGCTCTAACTCCCAAACCGGGAACCTGATTGGAGTTCCGTCTTCTCCCAGAAGTCTCTCGTGCCTAGGCGGTCGTGTGTGCCAAGTTTCGTGCCAAACTGACGCCGTTTGGTGATTTTGGGGTGTCAATGCCTCGAATTCTTAGTTTCTTAAGGAACTAGTTTGCCTAAACCGAAATACGGCTCTAACTCCCAAACCGGGAACCCGATTGGAGTTCTGTCTTCTCCCACAAGTCTCTCGTGCCTAGGCGGTCGCGTGTGCCAAGTTTCGTGTCAATCTGACCCCGTTGGGTAATTTTGGGACGTCAACACCTCGAATTTAAGTTTCTTAACGAACTAGTTTGCCTAAACCGAAATACGGCTCTAACTCCCAAATCGGGAACCCGATTAGAGTTCCGTCTTCTCCCACAAGTCTCTTGTGCTTAGGCGATCGTGTGTGCCAAGTTTCGTGTCAATCCGACCCCGTTGGGTAATTTTGGGACGTCAACACCTCGAATTTAAGTTTCTTAAGGAACTAGTTTGCCTAAACCGAAATACGGCTCTAACTCCCAAACCGGGAACCCGATTGGAGTTTCGTCTTCTCCCACAAGTCTCTCGTGCCTAGGCGGTCGTGTGTGCCAAGTTTCGTGCTAAATCGACCCCTTTTGGTGATTTTGAGGTGTTAACACCTCGAATTCAAGTTTCTTAAAGAACTAGTTTGCCTAGAGTGAAATTCGTCTCTAACTCCTAATCCGGGAACCTGATTGGAGTCCCGTCTTCTCCCACAAGTCTCTCGTGCCTAGGCAGTCGTGTGTGCCAAGTTTCGTGCCAATCCGACCCCGTTTGGTGATTTTGGGGCGTCAACACCTCGAATTTAAGTTTCTGAAGGAACTAGTTTGCCTAAACCGAAATACGGCTCTAACTCCCAAACCGGGAACCCGATTAGAGTTCCGTCTTCTCCCACAAGTCTCTCGTGCCTAGGCAGTCGTGTGTGCCATGTTCCGTGCTAAACCGACCCCTTTTGGTGATTTTGGGACGTTAGCACTTCGAATTCAAGTTTCTTAAAGAACTGGTTTACCTAGAGTGAAATCCGTCTCTAACTCCTAATTCGGGAACCCGATTGGAGTCTCGTCTTCTCCCACAAGTTTTTCGTGCCTAGGTGGCCGTGTGTGCCAAGTTTCGTGCCAATCCGACCCTTTTTGGTGATTTTGGGGCGTTAACACCTCGAATTCAAGTTTTTTAAAGAAATAGTTTGCCTAGAGTGAAATCCATCTCTAACTCCTAATCCGGGAACCCAATTTGAGTCCCGTCTTCTCCCACAACTCTATTAGCTTAGAATGCAAAGAATGAAAATATACATTTTAGCTTAGAATGTAAAGTTACATTTTATACCTGATCTTCTGGTGGTGGTGTATATGGATTCTCGTCTTCTGCAGATTCCCTAAATGCCCGGTGGCCACTCGATGCATCAGGAGCCTATGATAGTCAATGCATAATGTGTTAATCATATTCGAATTTTATACATAATGTTGTGTGACAATTTAACTATCAAACAATTTAATTTATATCGAACCTGTCTGTTAGGATCCACACTTGCCCCGACACAAAGGCCATCATCTCAGCTCTCAGCTGCTGTAAATGTGTAGAGAACTCTGCTCTCATCTCCTCCCTCAACTCCTCCCTCAACTCATCCCTTAGCTCCGCACGAACCTGCTGGGTGATCTGAACAATAGTCGATGGCTGGGGTGCTGACTGTGATGGTCCTGCACCATCTTTATACACTGCTCTCCGAGGCACATTTCTCCCGTATGTGCGACAATATCCATGATTGTCATGACCTATCAACTCATGGAAAATGGCATTCCTAGCCTCCAAAGTCCGACAATCCTCAGGTTGCATAGAGAGTTAGCCATTAAACTCATCTTGTATTGAATAAGAAATACAAGTACATGCCAAATTAAGATGGTTAACACAAAAAATAAAAAATAAACTTTAAATACAATCAAAGGTGTTTGGAAACTACCAAGGTCTGGATAACCTCTGGGTCATCTGCTCTACGTGTCATAAACCAAACATTCATCTTATCAGTAGACTCCTCCTTATTGGTCATCTACATTTTTTTAGAAATATGAAAATTTGAATCCAAATAATTTGTAAATATACAATGTTTATTTATATACAAAGATAAAATAGTAAAATATAAACCTCATGCCGTATCTGAGCGAAAGTAGTACGCCCTGTGGTATGAGCTATGCCGTGAGCTCGCCGATTTTTAGCGTTCCTAGTTGCAATTTTCTATAATAGGTTCAACAAATGTAAGTATATAAATATGGTTTATATGTTTACATATCATACATATAACTTATTTGTATACCTCAGCATTGGAAGTACGCCAATACTCCACAAGTTCTTCCCACTGGCTTGGCATAATGTGCAAAGGAGCATCATCCTTCAGATTAGGATCTTCACTTCTAGGCTTGAAATACTTACACTTAATCTTATTCTTGTGATCCTTCCATATGCTGTTACAGTTTTTCATGCAGATTGGCTTGTACTCCTCTGGACATATATTCAAATTGTCCTATAAAACACAATTTCAAGGTTTAAATAATAATAACACAATTTTGGAATTTAAATTTTTGGACAAAAATATACTTTTACCTTCACATCCTTCCAGATAGCATCAACAATATCAATCAGGGCACAAGTCAGAATGCGAGGATGGACAGTTGTCTTAGATCTATTTTGGCGCGACTGCTCTGACATCATACGTTTAATACCAGTGGCTAGAGAGCTTGAAACGGGTGTTCCAGTCAAAGACAAAGGCTAAAGAGGGAACAATGTTACCATTTCGCAACATATATGCCAGTTGAGTAGTTAACTTAGCCACGTTATCCCCTATTGGACAGTAATTTTCTCAAATTGTATGTCCAATTTGGTACCGGTACCCACTCCTAATGCCCTTGGCGCATCCTCTACCACGCTACTCGAGTTTGATGAAGAACTAACATGACCTGTGAAATACAAAAGAATAAACAATATGCAATGATAATAACAAATGCAAATTTAATAATGTCAATACAAATCATTTCTTATACCTGAGTGATGGCTGTGAAAAGTCGAAGGATCCTAAAAAATACAAATGAAAAATAACAAGTTATATGTAATGGAGAATACAAATAAATATATATTTAAATAATTTCATAAAATCAAAGCAAAATTTATATACCTGCGGATGGCTCATAAGCCGATGACTCCAGTCGGGATGATAGCTTGCTGCGGTGCCACTGATGGTGGATGCACCGATGGTAGGCCTAGAGGCTGAGTAGATGATAGCTGGTGTGGTGCACTCGATGGGGCATCGATGCGGTGGCACTAATGGCCCTCTGATGGTGTGCTGGCTGTGATGCCTCCTCTAATGGTGGTGCCACTGATGGTTGGACCACAATGGTAGGCGTGGTGCGAGTAGATTATAGCTGCTGTGGTGCCACTAATGGTTGGTCGATGCGGTGGCACTAATGGTGCTCGCTGTGATTGCCATCCTCTAATGGTGGCACTAAACATGGCCCCTTCTGATGGTGGTCGATGTGAATGCCTCCTCTGATGGTGGTGCCGTTGATGTCCTCTTACGTACCACATCGGGCATCAATGCGTGCGGGGATGATCAGGTTTCCTCTTCATTTCCCATAATATCTGGCAGAATATATACATAATTAGAACCATAGAAATGGTTGTCATCAACTTAATATGACATTAATTGAAACTAAATACAATTACAAAGACAAAGTAAATTAAGAAACTGATGATTTAACTACACCTTGGCCTTAAGTGAATTACTGCTGTTGATTAAATATCAACCTATTGACATCAATTGTTTCCTTCTTACGGCTTCCCTCAGCCCAACAACTTCTTCATCACGAAGCATTATATTCTTTCCAATTGTTGGCTATATATGGCTCAATTTGTGATCAGTCGAACTCATTTCAAATAAACCTCTTTGAGACATCGTTCACCGCCACTTTGCCAGTCTGGTTTGTAACGGGTCTGCAACATTACCAAACTTGCTCTACTTGGGATGCCAAGATGAAAGGTTCATTAGTAATTCAATCATCTCGATACACAACAATGATTGAAGTTGACTAACGTGAAATTGAAGACATCTTGTATCTTCCCGTGAAGTGTATGTTGTCAATCCAATCACACTTAAACAACACATGCTTCTTCTCATTGGAATATCGAATCTCAAGCATATCCTGTGCAATTGTCCATAATAGTAACAGACCCCACATGAGGATTCTTGTCTTTCCGACTAGCATAACTTATGGTATCTGCCTTCAAAGCTACACCACAATTTTGTGTGGCTCGACGGTCATCCATGGCCTTTACTCGATATCGAAACCCATTCATTATATACCCGTTGAACCTCCTTGCCAGGTTATGAGGACCATTTGCCAATACAGTAATCTCTTCAGAAAATGTGACATCACTAGTCCTTCGCAAAGTTTGAGCCTATTTTAAATAATAAAAATTGTAAAATTTAAAGTGTAGTTTGACTTAGGTAAATAGAATCTGTAGATTTAAATACATACATGTTCCTTGAACCAAATGTGAAAAGTTTCAAAATGTTCACGCCGAAGCTGATGATCGTCAACATGAGGCATTTTGACCTTAAGTTCTTCAAGGTGTTTGCCGTGTGGATTGAAATTTTATCAAAAAACAAAATTTGGTTCAAAATTCAATGAAATATAATAAAATATTAAGTGAGTGACATAACTTACTTTATGAATGGTTGAACCATGGCTGTATTAAATAAGACATACCGATGAGTTTGTACCCAAGAAGTGTTATCAAGATAAAAGCTTGTGATTTCACCAACAGCACGACCCAGATTATCATCACCACTGTAGTTCCTCGTGGGTCGATTAGATTTAGTTTCCACATCATTGAGATATTGTGCACAAAAATTCATGCATTCTTCCATAAGATATCCTTTAGCAATTGAACCTTCTGGACGAGCTCTATTACGAACATATTGCTTCAAACTAAGAAGATACCTCTCAATTGGATACATCCATCGAAACTGAATCGCTCCACCCAATAATGCTTCGTCAACTAGATGTATAGGCAAGTGCTCCATTATATCAAAAAAAGTAGGAGGAAATATTTTCTCTAGATGACAAAGTGTTACGGCGATATGATCTTGAATATATTGCAAATCTGTCGTACGATTGACTTTGGAACACAATTGTCTAAAGAAATTGCTCAATTCAATCAAAGGTTCAATTACATTCTTCGGTAACGATCTTCGAATGGCCAATGGAATTAGTTGTTGCATCAGAATATGACTATCGTGGCTCTTAAGACCCCCAATACTTCTATCATGTAAGCGCACACGACGCGGTATATTGGATGAATACCCGTCGGGAACTCTAACCTCCTTCAATACTTTCAAGAACAAATCTTTCTCATCCTTGGTCATCGTGAATTGTGCCGGTGGTAAATAAGCTTTATTCGACCCTCTTAACTGCAAATGTAGGGGTTTTCTAATATTCATTTCTTGTAAATCATGCCGAGCATTAACACCATCCTTCGATTTTCCTGCAACCCCTAATATTGTCCACAACACATTATCACAAACATTCTTCTCTATATGCATCACATCGAGTTTGTGTCTAATTAGATTGTGCTCCCAATATGGCAGTTCATAGAAGATACTCTTTTTCTTCCAGCTATGGGTGCGATGTCCAGTTTTCTCCTTCTCTACTTGTCTTCTATGCCTCTCCTTAAGGTCATCCCTCTTGTATTGGGTTAAAATACCCTCAGATTCTAATTGTAGCAGCATCTCAGTTCCAAACAACAATTTTGGTTTGGATCTGACTTCCCGACTACCATCAAATGATACTTTATCCTTTCGGAATTTATGGCCATTAGGTAAAAATCTGCGATGACCCAAGTATGATTGTTTCCTACTATGCTTCAACCAACACGATGTAGTTTCTCTATTGCAACAAGGACATGCATATTCACCTTTAGTACTCCATCCTGACAAGTTTGCATATGCAGGAAAATCACTAATTGTCCACAGTAAAGCTGCATGCATTTGAAACATTTGATTTGTTGATGTATCAAATGTGGAGACACCGTCATTCCATAGTTCTTTCAAATCCTCAATCAACGGTTGCATATACACATCAATCTTGTCACCAGGTCCTTTCAGGCCGTCAATAAGCACAGATAAAATTAGAAATGGTTGTTTCATGCACATCCATGGCGGCAAGTTATATGGAATGAGTACAACAGGCCAAGTGCTATGAACTATGTTCATCGTCCTGAATGGGTTAAAACCATCAGATGCTAAGCCAAGCCTTACACATCTGCAATCATTACTAAAGTCAATATTCCGACGATCAAAATCTTTCCATGCAAGGGAGTCTGCAGGATGCCTAAAGACACTGTCATTAGTTCGTTCCTCTGCATGCCATCTCATTAACTTAGCCGTCTTCGATGACATAAACAGCCTCTGCAACCTTGGCTTTAAAGGAAAATACCTCATTTGTTTTGCAGCTATTTGTTTGCCACCGTTATGAGGACCATTTGAACCACCATCACCATTTGATTTCCATCTTGAACTGTTGCATATGACACATTTATCAAGATTGGCGTCCTCGTTTCGAAACAACATGCAACTGTTGGGACATGCATCCCACGTCTCATACGTGAAGCCCAAATCTGTTGTGACCTTTTGAGCTTTATAATATGAGTTCGGGAGTTTCACACCCAACGGAAACGCCTCATTCAATAACTCAAGCAACATGTCAACAGACTTGTCTGTCCACTGATTAAGCACCTTCAAATGTAGAAGCCGAACAATGAATGACAAAGATGTGAACTTCTGACAACCCGGATACAATTCACTTTGTGCATCTTGAAGAAGTCTGAAATAGTTTGCAGTCTCTGCATTTGGACTGAGCTGGGGTTCAGATGCATGGGGATCAGTGCTCTGTGCTTCATTACTGTCAACACTTGTACCGACATGTGGATTTCCCACAGCCCCTTGTATCATTCCAACCATATCGTCGCCAATGTCTAAATTAGCCAATGTTTCATTCCCTCGATTAGCATGCAGAGATACGTAAGATTCCCCATGATTAATCCAATGTTTGTACTTTTTAAAAAAACCATTCAAAATCATATGCTTCTGTATACCCTCTCGCACAAGATGGTATCGATTCTCACATTTTCTACACGGACAACTAATCATCGAACCTTCAACCCTATTGGTGTAGGCAAACACAAGGAATTGATCAATCCCATTAATGTATTCCCTCGACATCCTATTTGGCAAATCAATCCAACTCTTATCCATCATCTGTACTTCCCTTATATGCGTTTCCCACTATTAATTTGCTTCAGGCAAACTTACTGGGAGATATACATCTCACATACAAAACAAATATGCCCTAGAAAAAAATATAATTACAACAAATGTAAGAGTCATAATGAGATGTAAGGGTAAAAATATAATTACAAGACATAATATCACATATTAATTATCGTAAGGGAAGAGGGGATTGGTGGGCTTCGAATCCCGATTAGTGAGGAAACAACCAAGGGCATGCGCTATTGGGCCAAATGCTATCCTCAAATGCATTGATAAATATAATAATGGGTTATAAAGCTTTTCTATGTTAATTCAATTGCCCCATTCTGTTTTCATATAAAATGCTTGCATTTCAATTCTATTGTGCAAGTGCTTCAGTTCTAGATTTATTTATGTAAGGTGATTAATCATGGTCTTTCTAGACTGAAAAAGTGATAAGGGTGGTAGTAAATAAGAGTACTGGTTGAATTATTCATTGGGGGCTTGTTGCCAGAGTTATTACAGGTATCCCCTAATACTTGGTTCAAAAAAATCCAAGCATCATTTTAGTAAGATGAAGGATCTTAACTTCTCCCCCTTTCATCTTCACCAAACATAAAAAGAGTATATATATATAGGGGGAGGGAAGGGGATAAAAGATTATATTCCTCCTACTAGTTCTTCAACAGAAGTGAATACTCTACTTGCCTTTGGAACAACAGTGAGACAGGGAACTTTTCCTCCACCCCCAAAACATAAAAAAATAGAAAACCCCCGAGTACCCCCTACTAAGGGAAGCAAGAAACTTGAGTAAAATTTTTCCTTAAGGCATGTAGCATTAGGGTTTCAAACTGAGATGTAAGTCAAACATTCACTCCCTAAACTCAAGCAACTTGAGAAACTCCATGTTCTTGCGTCGCAAAAACTCATTTTTTGCGACGGCAGGTGCCCCGTCGCAAAAGCCTCCATGTTCTTAGGTGCAACAACATTGATTAAAACCATTACAAACATTCAAATTTTGATAAATTGGATCATAATATACTTATCAATAAGTATTTTAGTGTTAAAAACGCGCATGAAAAAATCTAGTGCGTTTAGTTTCTGATTCCCCTCACACATTGACTGATGCTCCCAATATCATTGCACAATGACCACAACCATTAAGCAAAGCCAATTCCATAATTTGAAACCTTGCTGACAACTGCTCCAAAGAAGGCAGCTAATGGTAGGGAAGAAGATCAAAATTAGTAATGATTGAAATAGACAAAAAATTTTACTAGGTGCAATTTGACTGAAGTTATCGTCCTGGGTAGAGCTGGATGGGGAACCAATATATTTATGACTGACCCCAAATAGTTTAGATAACGAATTATTTTAATCCAGCTTGGTGCACAATTGTATAAATATTTGTTATGTAAGCATGACTTGTAGCATAATACATAGTATTCCACTATATGCAGTGAATTTCTAATTACTGATTTGTATATCTCAAACAAATTCAAAGATCATTACCTGGTGTGGCAACATAGTATCATCAATTGGAATACCACAAATTCCTATCAGAAATTAAACTGACAAAAATAACTACTTACCAGATAATCAGGTTCCTTGATGTGAGGGAATACACCACCACCTATACGAACCATCCACAGGAACTTATTGATATCGTCACTCGGATAGCCAATAAGACCTGTAAAGTCAAACTTCAGAATATTGTTTTGTTTCCCCAAAGTAAGATAATCTTAGCAACATTAGAAAACCAACCTCCAAATACAACATATAGCATACCTTATATTAGCCACTAGTGTTGTCATATTACTTGTATTACCATTGTAACAACAAATATTGACTTACAATTACTATATTTTTATGAATTATCTAATCTATTCTACTAGCATTTCTAAATACTCTAGCTAGTGCAATTCCCTACCTAAAATTCAATAACATCTAGAAAACATGTTCTTAGGTGCACAACATTGATTAAAACCATTACAAACATTCAAATTTTGATAAATTGGATCATAACATACTTATCAATAAGTTTTTTGGTGTTAAAAATGCGCTTGAAAAAATCTCATGCGTTTAGTTTCTGATTCCCCTCACACATACCAGATAATCAGGTTCCTTGATGTGAGGGAATGCGTGTTATTCCAAGTATTATTGTCAACAATGACAGTACGGTAAGCCATAGCAGTTGTTTGATAACCATAGTCCCACCAAGATGCAACCTGAAGGTGTATAATGGGTAAGAATTGGTTCACTAAAAAATGGTAAGGTTAACACAAAAAATTGTGTTTGCACAGCAATATGTTCCATTAGAGGGAAATAATAGAGAGAGAATAGTATCATGGGCACTTCCCAATTTTGCTATTGATAAGGCAAAAAATAATATCACAATCCCAATTTTCACCCCCAAAGAGCAGTAAAATAAAACATAAATAAAAAAGAGAGTCAAAAATTTATTTATCATATTTTCAGATTAAGAAACCTTAGTCTATTAACTGATTTTGTAAAAAAAAAAAAAAAATCACTTAGTTCGAATTACCTTAGATCATATGAGATGTTATTCAAGGAGATCAACACCGAAGAGGAGATCGACACTGAAGAGCTGAGACGCCGGAGAGTGATTCACACCACTGTCTTCTTTATGCCGGAGGCTGATTCACGCCGAAAGTGAGAGATTGAGGATCAATCAATTAAGAGAACACAAGGCCTTGAAATCGATCGTGATTGCGTGACAGATTGAGATCGAAATCAAGAGACAAAAGATGAAAGAAGATTGACATAGAGAGAGAGAGAGATAGAGAGGGATCGTCGAAATCAAGAGACAAAAGATGACAGAAGATTGAGATAGAGAGATTGAAATGAGAGAGAGAGAGAGAGAGAGAGAGAGAGAGCATACTAACTGAGGTCGCGCGAGAGAGAGGGATCGTACTACGCCGTCGCCGCACCACCGCTAGCCTTCGTCGCTCGTCGACAGAGAGATCATCGTCGGTGAACAATCGAAATCTCTGTGATTGGGAACTCGAAATCTCTGTGATCGTCGGTGAACACAAGCTCGAAATCGTCTCTGAGATTGGGAACTCGAAGTCTCTGAGATTGTGAGGGAGAATGTGTTAGGGATTTGGGGATGATATTTTTGGGGTTTTGATCAACCGCCAATTTGGGCGAAAGGAGGGAGTTGAAAATTCATTACCTTTTGCGACGGTATAGATAAACGGTCACAACTGATAAAATCCAATTATTAAAACGACGTCGTTTTAATAAGGTTTCTTTTGCGACAGTTAATTGCTGTCACAAATGCCCACTATTTGCGATGGTAATTTCCACCCGTCTCAAAAGAATTTTTTTTTGCGACGGCACACAATGCGTCGCAAATACTTCCGTGTTTAAGGCACTTTTCCTTGTCTGCTTATTAGCGACGGGGCAATTACCGTCGCAGATACATTTATTTGAGACGGCTTTGAATGCTGTCGCAAAAGCCGACTTTTTGCGACGGTATACACGCCGTCGCAAAAAATTCCGTGTTTTAAAGTCACTTTTCTTGTAGTGCCTTGCCCTTTATTTTGTGTTTTTATTTAGGATGAGTTACATTAATTTTTAAAATGTATATAATAAATTCTATAATTTTACATAATTATATTGACTTCTCTTAAAATTTTAATTTATACAACATTTAATCCCCTTTTAATCAATAATTTGTTAATTATATGAATAAAAAATAAAAATTATAATATAAAATTATATTTATATATCTTTTTTATATATTTTTTAGGAAAATAAAAATGAAAATTAATTAGTACTCCCTCCGTCCCAAAATATTGGTCCCTTTTGGGGAATCCAACTTTTTTTGGTAGTACACTTATTGCATTTGAAAAAAGTTAATTTTCCAAAATTACCGTTTTAATAGTACATTTTTTGAGAATATCAATGTCATAATTGTACTTTTTAAATTGTTTATTAATTTAAAAGAAGGGCAAAATAGGAAATTTACATTATTTTTGTACTTGATTTATAAAGAGGGACTAATATTTTGGGACAATGAAAAATGGAATAAGGGACTAATATTTTGGGACGGAGGGAGTATATTTTTTTTCACACGTGTCAAACTTATTGATAGATTTTTAAAATAATTAAAAAAATTCTAAAATATGTTGCTTTCAAAATTATTTTTCAAGAACACTTTTTAAAACAATTTAGCAAAGAATATAAAGTAAAACTCCCCCACCGTTTTTGTTGCTCTCCCTCCACTTGTCAACTTTTCTTTAAAAATGCTTTGATCTTTTCTTCAAATTTTGTTTGAGAGAGAGAGAGAGGGAAATGAAGCCACTTTGGTTCCTTTTAAATCGTATTTTTACAAAAGTTAAAGTGTCATATCAACCAGCAGCACAAACTTTTGGACAGCAATCATAGAAGACCATGTTAGAACTCATAAATTTTATCATTAACCGAAGACGGATAGAAACGTTAAAGACAACAACATAGCATTGCCGAGCCAAAAAAAAAAAGGAGGAACCAACATAGCAAACACTACAGCTAGCCATTACGAACCGAAGAAATATTTACTCCGAGTGATGATAGAATTCAGCCATTCCACAAAAATAATTATGGATGTTCTATGCTCTTGGAAGCGTGAAAAGTAAAACTCAACTAGAACATTGTAACAAATGGTGCGCATGTGCTTCATAAAATCATATAACAAAATATACTAAAAAAAGAAGAGAAAAAATCCGCCCTGCAAATACAATATATTATCCTCTTTGCAGCTAGCAACCAAACTAACAATTTATTGCCTTCACAAATTCTTTCTTCAAAGTATTCTCAGCAATCATATTGAATTGTCATTTTGCTTTTTGTATAACACACTAAGACAATGTGCATTACCATTCAAGTAGTCCAAATTGCTAAAAGTACTCAAAATCAACATATAAAGAATCATTAGGACTATTCTTGTTTGTATCGGCTCCAATTTCTGCCATTTTGTTGTCTGCATGAGCCGTCACTTTACTAGCAAAATGCCCGAAGTCCACAGGCTCAGGTATGTAGGGAGGCATGGCGCTCCTCACCAAAGCCCAGTTCACACCGTCAAAGAATGGGTGCTGTTTTATTTCTGTTGCACCCCTTTTGTATGCAATCCGTTTATGCGGTTCCTTCACCAAGAGTCCCCGTATCAGATCATGTGCCATAAAACTCACTTGTGGAGTTTCAGGGAACCTTAACGGCTGGCCTACAACATTAAAGAGTGTGGCACGATTGCCAGAACCTTTGAACGGGGTTGTCCCATGCAATAACTCATATAAGAAAATGCCAAATATCCACCAGTCCACTGCACTATTTATTCATGATGTCAATATAATTATAAGGCAAAAAGTAAAACAATATCTCGGCCTTTAATTTTTTTCATGGAGAATTAATTGATATCTCATGTTAGCGATGGGCCAAAAAAAGTCAGTGGCTAGGGTTTGAAATGGGCTAAAGAGGGTAAAGGATTGATGAAAGCAATTCAAACAATTAATGCATTTTAGAATGTGTTTGAAATGAAATACATTAATAAGTTGGACTTTTCTTAAGCGTGCAACTTACGCCTTCCATTTACGCTTTTTCTGTTGCTGTCCTGTTTAATGTTTATATCTTCCATTTACGCCTTTTGTGTTAGTGGCATATGGTGTGCAACCTTCACTACAAGAAATTAGTGATTTAGGGACTAATATTTAGAGACTAACTGAATTTAGTCTCTAAAAACTATCATTTAGAGACCAAAATAAATTTGAAGAAAAAATTATACATACACCGTATATTCTTTTATGATAGCTCAAAAAAATTTATTTGAAGACTTTTAGGGACCAAAAAAGTTAAAGTTTATGTTGATTTGATCAGTTGACCCCGTATGTGAGGTAGGCAAAAGCTAGAGACGAATTAATTTGGTTGCTAAAGGTCGTCAAATACGCGCATCACTCGATTGATCCCTCCTTCAGTTGTCAAATACGTGCATTCTTAAGCTGGATTCCTTCCTTCACTACAATCGGTCTCAGTTAGGGCTCAATCAATCTCAGCTATTTCCTCTGTCTAGGACTCAATCAATCGATCTTGAGCTTCGATTGATCAATCGACTCAATCAATTGATCTTCAGCTTCGATCGATCTCAGCTAGGACTCAATCGATCTTCAGCTTCAATCCGAATCGATCTTTGTGCCGCCTCGTATCAGAATCGATCTTCACCTCATTTCTGAATCGATCTGAGTTCTTTGGCTTCAATCCGAAGGTAAATAGCGATTTGGTATGTTTTCAATCTCTTTCTCTCTGCACAGACACATCATATATACATGTACATATCTATATATATACTCCTCTGTATTCATTCAAATTGCTTGAATTTGAAATTCTGTATTCATTCAGAGCTATATAGGTACTTGATTTCATATGTATATATATATATATATATAAAAACAACGACCACACATGCCTCACTACACACATCAGAAAAAAGCAACAGACCACACCTAGCATCTTCATGCAAATCTGAAAACTATATGAGATTTGATAAGTTGTATCTTCAGATCTGCAATTACAATTTCAAACAGAAACTTCAGATCTCCAATAAAGTTTTGAAAGTAAAACCGAGAGAGAGAAAGAGAGAGAATCCTTACCTTTGAAATCTAGGGTTTTTGGAAGTGAACGAGAGACAAAAAGAGATTGCAATATTGTGGATTTGATATAGTTGAAATTCAGATCTGCAATACAACTCAGATTCTGAATTTATTAAGTTTTTAAATTAAAAACTTATGAGAAGTGGCAATGTGAAGGATTTTGGACTAGATGGTTCAGAGGAGGGTCATGCTGCTCGAGTGTTTTAATGGAGGCAGGCAAGACCTTACAAGAGGTTTGGTCAACGTTCCAAACACCTATTAACAACAACAACAAAAAAAAAAAAAAAAGAAGCAAGACAACAAACAAACAAAGTATCAACAATCAGGTGCGGATTTGGTAATATTACTATCATATCGAAGGTGTAATAATAAAAATGCAACAATAGATTCATCTCTCGACTCGAAATGGGAGCAGGCGTGAAAAGGATATAGAGTGTCTAGGTTGGGCTATAGATCCTCTTACATATATAAAGGATGGTTTATCAAGAATATGCAAAACAATCACTTCGAGTTGTTGATTAATCGATTTAACGCCAAAGATGGCTTAGAGCCATAGTTCATGCTGAATACAAAATTCTATTGGCATCTATTTTGGATAGATACATACTTATCTAGATATACAAGATTTTTAATTAATAAAAAATCTACTCACAAAGAATGCCATATGTTTGTTATATCAGTTAACTAAGACAATATAAAAATAAAACCTGAGTTAAGGCAGAAAAATATTTGGATTGGAAGACTTCCCCGTTCATAAAAAAAAGATCCTTTAACCAATGGACATACCAGTGTAACTGAAAAGAACGACAGTGATTGGTGCTGGTGAATCATGATTGCATTTCCTGGCGTTGTGTATGGCCAGACGTTCACAAACTGCATGTGCACAGAAATCAAGCTTCAACGTGCAAAATATCACCCCCATAACAATACATATGGTTGGTAAACACTTATCATGTATTCTAAAAACAAAAACAATCCCGCGTCGAAGATATGTATTCAATGCAATTAAACTTGTGCAACAATAATCAGCAGTTACAAAATGCATCAGTAAAAATTCGTTCATATGCAATCTGGCTACAATTACAGCTAAAGAAATCCACAACTTTCTTCTATTGGCAAATTAAATATAAACCTGCATCGTAGCCCATTGACCGTACACATTTTACCTAATTATAAACAAGCAATATATATCAGTTCTTCAACATTTTTACCTGACTATAAGCAAGCGCCATAGAGACAGCTCCTCACATTAGACCAGCCCACCAAACTGTAATCTGTAAAGTTATCTACGAGTTCAGTTTTATTTCACAAAGCAGATCAAGAAGCCGAGAAACTTGAAAAAAAATTCCAAATCACTAACTTGCTGCAGACTGCTGTGAAACCTGTGCCGTATGTTCCTGGCTCACCGATAGAAAGCAGTCTCCATTAAAGTACTCTTCAACGCACTTGATGACAGCCCGGAGTGCAGACTGCTCCTTGCGTGCAGCAAGATGCTGCGAAATAAAAAGAATTACCAGCGTTTTAGAGCATGTAACCCCTTTAATCAAAGAGAACAAGATCAGGACCCTTTGGTGAGGAACAAGATCGAGCACCGTAAGGACATTTAATGCAAATAGGGAGATATAATGCATCTATTGTGAGAATCCAAGAATCATAAATGCAAGTTCTCTCTCTGGAAAATATTTCTCCTCCCTTTGCATGAACAACATATTATTAAATCATATTTGAAATTTTTCAGGTAGTGGTGGATCAAGACTTGGTGCCAAGTCAACAGGACATAGAAATTGCACACAGATTGAAAAAGATATGCTACTCAAAAAAATTAAACTAAATGTCCATGCACCACTAGTACAGAAACATAGCAAGTGTGTGTGTGTGTGTGTGGTGTGTGTGTGTGTGTGTGTGTGTTGGGGTGAAGGCAGAGGCAATCACATGCAACACAAGAAGAAAAAACTGGAAATGATATACAGAATTTGCTTTTGTAACATACAGTTTAGGCATATAAAACCAATACACAAAAAAAAAAAGTCCCCTGTTGATTAATTCTTCAATCATATCTATACATAAGCATTCCAATTCAATCATAAATCCTCCAGTATTAACCTCTAGTTATCATTACCGGTAATCCAGAAAGATGGGAAGCAAATCTAAAAGAGATGCAATTTGATTATTACCGGTAATCCACCCTCTGCATCAGTAGTTGTCAAGAGGTTAACATTATCCATGTCCCAAAATTTGATTAAAAAACTCGTCACCAGCAGCCAGAAATCTGTTTTTTGTTGTATCAAATTGCACAACCCCAACAGAACCGCTTCCCAAGACCATGATATGTCCGCTTGACAGCTCCTTCACTTTCATTCCATTCTACAATGTATGATTCTCCTTCCTTGCTAGTCCCACATGAGACAAACCTACAGAGTTTTCAACATGATCAGAAAAGATGCAAATGAAGCACAGATCCTCTTGTGAATTAACAGCCTTTCCTATATATACCTTGTCCCATCAGCACTGTAAGCCATTGTTGTGGCAAGAATGTCCTGGGCATCATAATCAACTCTTGAACCCAAATTATTATACAACCATGCCTAATCTCCCATCAATACCCGTCGAAAATCAAAAGCACAAATCAAAAGCACAAATCTAGTATACATATGCATTACAAAACAAGTA
>NW_021026074.1:298881-321381 GCF_004153795.1 Camellia sinensis
TTCCATTCATGGAATTGATTATGCATAATCAACTATCTATTCTGGACGTAGGCCTTAATGGCCATCTCAAGTGAATATGGGTCTTTATGACCAACTACTTTGCGCGTGGGTCTTAATGACCATCTCAAGTGAATATGCGTCTTTATGACCAATTACTCTGCACGTGGATTTTTATGACCAATCTGATCTGTTAGCTATTGGATGTGCCATACATAACTGTTTACAAATTTGAATATGCATAAAAATCTGTTTCTGATCTGAATTCTAAATCTGTTATGGACATCATTCATAAAACATTTATTCAATTGTTATTCACTAGGCTCCAGCTCACTATTTATATTATATATGTAGGTGATCAGGCACGTGACCAGGCTTGAGACTTCGAGTCTAGATCTGTTCTGTCAATCCAACTACCGTGTCTCACATGGAGGTTGTGACACATTGTGTCCCCTCGAGGCATAGAAGTTAACATCATTGCAGGCCTTCCTCCACTCAATTTTGTGCGTCAAATTAGGTCTTTCCTAGGTTATGCAAGTTTTTACTGTAAGGTCATCAAAGACTTTAATAAAATATTTCGTCATTTGTGTAGTTGACTTGCTAAGGACGCACTTTTTATCTTTGATGAGGTATGCTTGAAAGTCTTTGAAACATTTAGTTAGAATTTTTAGAGTATTATGGTAATTTTAATTAGATTTTGATTCGGAATCAAATAATTAGAATAAACTAATTAGATTCAATTAGATATAAGCAAGCTTAATTAAACTTAAGTTAACTTAATCCAATCTATAAATATGTGACATAAGTTCTAGAACTCATCTTTCTTCATCATTTTGAGCCTCAAACCATAAGAGAGAGAGAGAGAGAGAGAGAGAGAGAGAGAGAGAGAGAGAGAGAGTATGTGTGAGGATAATAGTGTGATCAAAGAATAAGAAAGAAGGAATTGTAAGGAAATTGCGAAAATTGGCTTGGTAACTCAAAGAATTAACAATCTAGAACCCAATTGAGGAGTAGAGTTAAGAATTCAACCCATGAATTAAGTGTATGAGTCATCAAGAATGTAATTCAAAAAGTTTAAGAGATTAAACAAGAGAATTGAGCTTTGAATGTAGAATTGGGAATCAATTCATGCATGCACACATAATTCATCCATTTTGAGTTTAATTTCCAATAACTTCTTACATGCGAGATCATATTTTGTTATATCATGAGAGCTTGCCATGATTTCAAATTTTAATACTTCGTCAGCTCATGATTTAAGGAGTTTGAACTCAAACATTGCATGCATGTTATATATATACAAGTTCAAGCTTAGTTTTGAAGAATTGGCATGTTTTTGGGCCTTATCATGATGTTATACAATTTTCTAAGTGTTTTCTTGAGTTTTGTCCCAAAAGAATGAGTTTTGATACTTTGAAGTTGAGGTTTGCAGCTTGAAGAACAATCTGGAAATTTTAGAGTTCGCAGGGTTCGCTCGAGCGATGAACTCTTCACTCAAGCGTACTTTGCGAGCTCTCTGAAGTTTTGCAGACAGTGTAGTTGGCTCAAGCGACCAAAGCTTCACTTGAGTGAACTCACCTTTGTTAGGCTCATGGCTCGAGCGACCAAAAAGTTGGCTCGAGCCTAAAATGAGAGCTCCTAGAAATTTTGCAGACTAAGGGGTCCGCTTGAGCGAACTGTCCTGTTTTTCAAAATTTTGCTAAGTGTTTCAAAGTGTAAAATTGCATCCTCAAATGAGAGCTCCTAGAACGTTTACAGAGCGTGTGTTTCAATATGTATCTGTCACGTGTTTGTGTAGGCCACATGCTAGTATCCATCTTATTTGTCCAAGCTATTTTTCTGCTTCTGGAGCTATCTGTGAGTAATAACTCTATAAAACTATGTTTGATTATAAGTATTTTCTGACCAGAATGATATGATCAGTTTTCTAAAATGTTATGTCTTGTATAATGAATGATTGTCCAATTTCTGAAATGTATTTGTGGCATCCTTAGCATATCTGTTAACTGTTACCCGATATCGGAGGTTCCATTATGGAACTCAATATGTCTGCAATTTGTTACTCGTACCGCAGGCTCCATCATGGAGCTCAGCATGTCTATTCTCTGTTACCTAGATCCGGAGGTTCCTTTATGGAACTAGTTACTCATAACCACCATCTGTTCTGCATCTATTCTGTTAGCATTAATGGATGTACCGCGTGTGATTAAGGCCAAGTTTGGGAAGACTAAATAAGTGCACTTTTTGTCTTTTTGGACTAAAAAATTGAGATTGAAAATATGGATGTTTGGGTTAACTTTTTGACTTTTTATGGAAAAATGTGTAATAAAAAATTGTAAAAATTGGTTTGTAGAGGAAAATTTGAATTGGGAGTTGTGCAGCCGTAATTGTTGACTTTTGGTGAATAGTGTTAACTTTTTAACTTTTTGAGTAACTTTTTGACTTTTTGGCTTATTTGGGACTTCCCAAACTTAGCCTTAGTGTAGGAACTCTCCGAACCAAATCATTAAGTTTCAACACTTCCTCCTCTTCCCAAGCAAGAAGAGGCCTCCTAAAATCAATGTTCCAGGCTGTACCCACACCTCTGCTATGGACATGCTCAAACAAGGTGCCATCCTTTTCAACTGCCAAGGAAAATAATCTGGGAAATACCTCCTTCAGACTTTGATTATTAAGCCACCTATCAATCCAGAACCGCACTCGTCTACCATTTCCAACAATTACCTTGAAGTTTAGCAAAAGAAATCTCGCAAGTCAGGATTTTCTGCAGCCACTGAAAGTACACCCTTCCACAAATTTGACATAGACCGAGACTCACCTAAAAATAGGCTCCATCTGCCACCCACACTTCCATACTTGCTGCACACCACTTGTTTCCATAAAGCTGAATCCTCTTTGCCATATCTCCACAACCATTTAATTAAGAGGCACTCATTAACTTGACTTAGGTTTCTCACACCTAGCCCACCTTGATCTTTGCTTAGACAAATCTCCTTCCAGCTAACTAGGTGCATTTTTTTCTGGATTTCGGAGCCTCCCCAAAGAAAATTGGCTTGAATTTTGTCTAGTGATTTTGCAATCCCCACTGGTAACTTGAATAGGGATAGGAAATAGACTGGCAAGCTTGACAAAACAGACTTTATCAGTGTTAATCTTCCTGCAAAAGACAGATACCTTCTCTTCCAAGAAGCGAGCTTGCTCTTAAACTTATCCACTACTGGTTTCCATGAGCTCTTTCTTCTTGGATTTGCTCCTAATGAAAGACCCAGATAGTTTAATGGCAGCTTTTGGCTGAGGCAGTTAAGTTTCTTTGCAAAGACCTTTACTAAGTCATCCTGAACACCCACCCCACACACTTTGCTTTTATGGAAATTTATTTTGAGTCCTGACATCACCTCAAAGCATCTTAAGATCCTTTTCACCGCAACGATTTCTTCCCAATCAGCTTCACAAAAGATAATAGTATCATCAGCGAATTGCAAGTGTGATAGTTTTAACTCATTTGTTCCTATTGTGACTCCTCTGATCAATCCCTCTTCTTTGGCTCTTTCCATAAGTATATTGAGGCCCTCAGCTACCATGTTAAAAAGGAAAGGTGAAAGTGGGTCACCTTGCCTAAGGCCTTTCATGGGGGAGAATTCTGTAGTAGGTGAACCATTAACTAGTACTGAAATTCTAGCTGTAGATATACACGTCTTTATCCAACCCACCCATTTCTCACCAAAACCAAAATTGTCCATCATTGAATACAGAAACTCCCAATTTACTGAGTCATACGCCTTTTCAAAGTCCAATTTTAGTATGAGTCCTTTCTTTTTTGACCTTTTCCACCAATCCACCACCTCATTGGCAATTAGGACTCCATCTAGAATATATCTTCCACTCAGAAATGTCGTTTGTACTTCACTAATGATCTTGGGTAGGACCTGCCTCAACCTTTTTGATAAGACTTTGGCAATTATTTTATACATGGAGCTAACCAAACTGATTGGCCTATAGTCACATAGACCCACTGGATTTTCCTTCTTAGGAATCAAGGTAATAAATGAACTATTCACTCCTTTGGCCAACTTACCATAGGAGTGGAACTCATTCATCATCTGTACAATCTCCCCTTTCATGATGCCCCAGCATTTTTGGATACACTTTAGATTAAAGCCATCCGGCCCCGGGGCTTTATTACCATCACAGTCGATGATTGCTGCCCAAATTTCAGCTTCTACAAAATCTGCCTCCAATAATTCAGTTGACTCTGTCTGACTAATTGAGGCAAAAACACCTGACAGCTTTGGTCTACACCTCCATCCTTCAGTGAACAGCTGGGTATAATGGCTAACCACAGCCTGTTTAATCATCCCAGGCTGATCATGCAGTACTCCATGCTCATTAACTGAGTTCAATAAGTTTTTCCTTTGCCTTTTACTTGCCATTATATGAAACAATCTGGTATTTTTATCCCCATTTTGAGCCCACACCATTCTAGATTTTTGATGCCACAACCATTCCTTTTTCTTGCTCAAATCCCAGGCTAAACTTCTAACTTCTGCCCTTCTTTTAATTTCAGAATCATGGAGAATCCTTTCTTCAGCTTTTAAATCCCATTCATGAATTTCGTCCTCTGCTTGTTTCAGCTGTTCATCAAGGTTACCAAACACCTCGTAGTTCCACCTTCTTAGTACTACTCGCAGATTTCCTAGCTTTTTCAGTAGCTTATAACTGGCCCACCCACTTACCTGTGTTTCTTCCCAACAATTCTTTACTGCTTCTTTGAATTTAGGATGCAAACACCATGCATTTATGAATCTAAAAGGTTTTGGACCCCAATCCCGCTCGTCCTCCATGAGGAGTATTGGACAATGGTCAGAAATGGTTCGAGGTAGCCCCCACTGTTTCAGTTTTAATTTTTCCAACCACGTAGGATCTAGAAGGAATCTGTCAATCCTACTCCATCTATCTCCATCCATCGCATTACACCAAGTGAAATTTCTGCCTAGCATTGGCATATCTAATAGCTCTAGCTGTTCAAGCAATTCATTAAAGTCCTTCATCCCTCTTTCCCTTCTAGAGCATCCTTTTCTTTCACTCATGAATCTTATTTCGTTAAAATCTCCACCTATACACCAGGGACTTGGGAAAGCTAATTTAAGTTGGGCTAAAGCATTCCATAACTGTCTTCTTTTCAACACATCATTGGGTGCATAAATATTAATAATCACACAACTAAAATTATGACAACCCATACCTGATAAAAGTAAGAAATTTCTGTTGCTGCAACACTCCTTTAGTTCAAAAATTTGCGGGTTCCACAAGCATAGCAGTCCACCAGCACTGCCTTCAGCCCCCACCTCCATGCTCTTTAGCTCCTCCCATGGCCATAATGACTTAAGGAACTTGTCATCTACTTTACTCCTCTTTGTCTCCTGCAGCAGCAATACATCAACCTTCCTCTCCCTAACTAATTTTTTAATTTTTCTTCTCTTTTCAGGTCGTCGCAGACCCCTAACATTCCATGATAGAATAATCATAAAAACTGTTCACAGATCCCAAATCCCCTCACCTCTTCCTGACCTGGCCTAGGGAATACTTCCCTCCCCATCGATTTTCTCCAGGTCCTTCTCTTCAAGTTCAATTAATTTGCTAATCACCTCCTGCTCTTTACCTTCACAATTCAAGCCTAGTATTTTGCCGACTTCCATAGTAGCTTGGGCTTCACTTAGGAACTTATGCCTTCTCCTTGAGTTAAGACTCTGCTCAACTGACAATGATATTGCAGCTGCTGCTGCTCTAAAAATAGCTCCTTTGCGAAAACAGGTGCTGGTCAGTGCTCCCTTGTTCTTGGTCTGCTTCGTCAGGTCAGCTCCTTTCTTCTTTCTACTGCTCATTTCTGGTTTTGTACTCTGCCCCTTCCTTGATGTTGTTCCTATTTCTATCGCTTTTCCTGCGGCTGGAAGCAGATCATGACGCCTAAAATGAGTTTGGGCTATACAATCACTTAGATTTGAGGGTTCTGTTATGGGCCCATCTGCCAATACCCCAGCCTGAGGAACTTTCAAAATTACCTCTAAGTTTACCTTGGGCCTTGGACTCTCAGGCCCACTAGTGCTTGGGATTTTCTCAGGGTTGCATATAGGCCCATCAACAATTTGAATTTCATTTCTTGGAATTACCACATGCACCTGGTTAGCCTCCCTACCTACCTCGCTGACATTCAGAGTCCCCATGGCACCCCCAGTTTCTTTTACGGCTGATGCAGAGAGCCACTCATTACTCTTCTCTTTTGCCCCTGAAACTCTCCCCACCATGTCCTCTCCACCATTTTTTGACAGCTGATCTACTTCCTCTTGACCCATAGATTCAGTGCCCACATTGTCGAAGCAAAAGCTGTTGCAATGGCATGGTTGTACTGCTGCTGGGAGTTCTTCACACACTCTAACTGGGAAAATATTTCCATTACATTCAACATTGATCACCTCATTTATGAACTCCAGTCGATTGGTGATTATTCTTACCTTCCCACTCTGAAACGAACTCTGACTGAGAATATCTTCACCTATCTGAACAACCTCACCCCACACCTTGCCTATGTCACTGAATGTAGTAACATTCCACAAGTTGAATGGAACACCTACACATGTTATCCACACACATCTTTCTTGTGCAATGTAATTTCCTTTCTCCCAATCTGTAACAAAATCGCACCAGTGGACCATCCACTCGTCAATCTTTTGCCTTTCCTCCTTTTTATGTTGTTGTGATTAGAAGGTTAGCACAGCTAGCCTTCCTCCCCCAGCTCTAACTGTTACATCCTTTACACCTCTTCTATCAACCTCCTCCTTAAACTCATTGAATGATAGAATAGATTTGAGTTTGACTATTATACTGTCATAAAGCCACCCATTTCCAGTTTCATATGCTTTGACAGTACGTTTTGCCTTTCCAGCACTACCTCCATTCTGTACTACTTCTGCAAAGGATCTTCTGCCTACACTTTCCAGCCCTTTTTGCACGAGACCCCTCTGTTGACGCTGCATCATCCGATCATTACCTCTGGTTACCATTACAGGTCTCTTGATCTCACCTTTTTTGAACTCTGCCTTCTTCACTTTCAGTGCCTTGTTGTCACACCACAGGCCATCCGTCTTCAGCACCGCCATTTCAGCAGCAACATTGCAATCGTATCTCACAAAACCAAACCTAGATCCCATTGCTTTCCTTCTTTTTGCTGGGATGAAAGCATCCTTGACTACTCCAAAATTATTAAACAGAGTGAACAGGCTCCTAGGAGTCATTGAGTCTGGAAGCTCATCCACAAAGATGGTGTACAACCCCTTCTCCACTGATCTGTTACCTTGGTTACCCATCTGTCTTTTTAAACTGATTGCCTATAGTCACATAGCCACTGGATTTTCCTCTTAGGAATCAAGGTATAAAGAAGCTATTCACTGCCTTTTGGCCAACTTACCATAGGTGGAACTCATTCATCCAGTAATCTCCCTTTCAATGTGCCCCAGCATTTTGGATCACACTTTAATTAAGAGCCATCCGGCCCGTGTTATTACACATCAAGCGATGATTGCCTCCAGATTTTCAGCCTCTACAAAACTGCCTCAATATCAGTTGAACTTGTTGAATAATTGAGGCAAAAACACCCTGACGCTTTGTCTACACCTCCTCCTTCAGTGACAGCTGAGTATATTGTCTAACCACAGCTGGTTTATCATCCCGGCTGATAATGCAGTCTCATGATTAACTGATTCAATAGTTTTTTCCTTGCCTTTATGCCTTATATGAAAACATTGGTATTTTTTATCCCCATTTTGAGCCACACCATTCTAGATTTTGATGCCAAACCATCTCTTTTTCTTGCTGCAATCCCAGGCTAAACTTCTAACTTCTGGCCCTTCTTTAATTTCAGAATCATGGAGATCCTTTTCTTCAGCTTTAATCCATCATGAATCTTACGTCCTCTGCTGTTTCAGGTTCATCAGGTTACCACACCTCGTAGTTCCATCCTTCTATAGTACTACTCGCAATTTCCTAGCTTTTTCAATAGCTTTATTACGCCACCCTCTTACCTGTGTTTCTTCCCCACAATCTTACTTTTTTGAATTGGATGCAAACACCATGCATTTAGTGATCTAACAGGTTTTGGACCCCAATCCCGCCCTCGTCCTCCATAGGAGTATTGGCAATGGTAGAAATGGTTTCGGAAGGTTCAGGTCACAGAACAGCGGCAGCCAATTCTGACCAAGAAATTCAGACCACCAACCAATTCATACAACATCAGCCAAAACAAGGTACCCATCTACTGATCCTATTTGACAGCAAAACCTGGGGAAGTTGGAGAAGTCACCATTCAGACCATTGTAACACACAGATCACAGTAGCTATTCAGTCATGAAGAATGCTGCCACTACACCAGAATAGTGCAGATAAATCCATAACAATGACAGAAGGAAGCTTATACACCCGCCATTGATGCCTATTGATCCATCCACAAACCAACTAACCATCTTACAGACATGTACACATCCTCAGTCCCTTAATCTATACACAGTTGCAGACCTGCTTCAGGTTATATAACACATCATGCACCGAGTAATTAAACTCTCTCAAGGAAGATACAGTCCACATAGCAACTCTGGTTTTTACCAGATCAGCCAACTCATCCACAGGTGGTTGTGCTTCGTTAAATATGCACTCATTCCTTAGTTTCCACACAGACCACAATACTGCCAAAGGTATCATCTTCCAGATCTCCTTTACCTTTTTCTTCATAACTGGACCTAACCAGCAGTGGAGTACTGCCTCCACTGAACCAGGAATAGCCCAGCTGAAGTTCCACCAACACATAATACTGGCCCATATTCTCCAGATCCTAGGACAGTGAAGGAGGACATGATTTAGAGACTCCACCTCAGTTTTACAAAACACACACAGTGCACTAACACTAGAATTCAAAACTCCAATTCTTTGTAGGAATTCAGAGGACTTAATCCTACCTCTCCAAGCCAACCAGCTCAGAAACTGTACTCTGGGAGGGGCTAAGTTATTCCAAATGCTTTTGGTGACTGAGATATTTGGCCCTTTACATGCTGCCACCCACTTCCATACTGATGACACAGTAAAGACTCCCGAAGGGTGCGCTAACCAATAGCAATAGTCTTCAGCGCCTTCATTTAGTGTAGGAACTCTCCGAACCAAATCATTAAGTTTCAACACTTCCTCCTCTTCCCAAGCAAGAAGAGGCCTCTTAAAATCAATGTTCCAGGCTGTACCCACACCTCTGCTATGGACATGCTCAAACAAGGTGCCATCCTTTTCAACTGCCAAGGAAAATAATCTGGGAAATACCTCCTTCAGACTTTGATTATTAAGCCACCTATCAATCCAGAACCGCACTCGTCTACCATTTCCAACAATTACCTTGAAGTTTAGCAAAAAGAAATCTCGCAAGTCAGGATTTTCTGCAGCCACTGAAAGTACACCCTTCCACAAATTTGACATAGACCGAGACTCACCTAAAAATAGGCTCCATCTGCCACCCACACTTCCATACTTGCTGCACACCACTTGTTTCCATAAAGCTGAATCCTCTTTGCCATATCTCCACCACCATTTAATTAAGAGGCACTCATTAACTTGACTTAGGTTTCTCACACCTAGCCCACCTTGATCTTTGCTTAGACAAATCTCCTTCCAGCTAACTAGGTGCACTTTTTTCTGGATTTCAGAGCCTCCCCAAAGAAAATTGGCTTGAATTTTGTCTAGTGATTTTGCAATCCCCACTGGTAACTTGAATAGGGATAGGAAATAGACTGGCAAGCTTGACAAAACAGACTTTATCAGTGTTAATCTTCCTGCAAAAGACAAATACCTTCTCTTCCAAGAAGCTAGCTTACTCTTAAACTTGTCCACTACTGGTTTCCATGAGCTCTTACTTCTAGGATTTGCTCCTAATGGAAGACCCAGATAGTTTAATGGCAGCTTTTGGCTGAGGCAGTTAAGTTTCTTTGCAAAGACCTTTACTAAGTCATCCTGAACACCCACCCCACACACTTTGCTTTTATGGAAATTTATTTTGAGTCCTGACATCACCTCAAAGCATCTTAAGATCCTTTTCACCGCAACGATTTCTTCCCAATCAGCTTCACAAAAGATAATAGTATCATCAGCAAATTGCAAATGTGATAGTTTTAACTCATTTGGTCCTACTGAGACTCCTCTGATCAAACGCTCTTCTTTGGCTCTTTCCATAAGTATATTAAGGCCCTCAGCTACAATGTTAAAAAGGAAAGGTGAAAGTGGGTCACCTTGCCTAAGGCCTTTCATAGGGGAGAACTCTGAAGTAGGTGAACCATTAACTAGTACTGAAATTCTAGCTGTAGATATACACGTCTTTATCCAGCCCACCCATTTCTCACCAAAACCAAAATTGGCCATCATTGAATACAAAAACTCCCAATTTACTGAGTCATATGCCTTTTCAAAGTCCAATTTTAGTATGATTCCTTTCTTTTTTGACCTTTTCCACCAATCCACCACCTCATTGGCAATTAGGACTCCATCTAGAATATATCTTCCACTCAGAAATGCCGTTTGTACTTCACTAATGATCTTGGGTAGGACCTGCCTCAACCTTTTTGATAAGACTTTGGCAATTATTTTATACATGGAGCTAACCAAACTGATTGGCCTATAGTCACATAGACCCACTGGATTTTCCTTCTTAGGAATCAAGGTAATAAATGAACTATTCACTCCTTTGGCCAACTTACCATAGGAGTGGAAAAATCTGCCTCCAATAATTCAGTTGAATCTATTTGACTAATTGAGGCAAAAACACCTGACAGCTTTGGTCTACACCTCCATCCTTCAATGAACAGCTGGGTATAATGGCTAACCACAGCCTGTTTAATCATCCCAGGCTGATCATGCAGTACTCCATGCTCATTAACTGAGTTCAATAAGTTTTTCCTTTGCCTTTTACTTGCCATTATATGAAACAATCTGGTATTTTTATCCCCATTTTGAGCCCACACCATTCTAGATTTTTGATGCCACAACCATTCCTTTTTCTTGCTCAAATCCCAGGCTAAACTTCTAACTTCTGCCCTTCTTTTAATTTCAGAATCATGGAGAATCCTTTCTTCAGCTTTTAAATCCCATTCATGAATTTCATCCTCTGCTTGTTTCAGCTGTTCATCAAGGTTACCAAACACCTCGTAGTTCCATCTTCTTAGGTATACTCGCAGATTTCCTAGCTTTTTCAATAGCTTATAACTGGCCCACCCACTTACCTGTGTTTCTTCCCAACAATTCTTTACTGCTTCTTTGAATTTAGGATGCAAACACCATGCATTTATGAATCTAAAAGGTTTTGGACCCCAATCCCGCTCGTCCTCCATGAGGAGTATTGGACAATGGTCAGAAATGGTTCGAGGTAGTCCCCACTGTTTCAACTTTAATTTTTCCAACCACGTAGGATCTAGAAGGAATCTATCAATCCTACTCCATCTATCTCCATCCATCGCATTACACCAAGTGAAATTTCTGCCTAGCATTGGTATATCAATCAGTTCCAACTTTTCAATCAATTCATTGAAGTCCTTCATCCCTCTTTCCCTTCTAGAGCATCCTTTTCTTTCACTCATGAATCTTATTTCGTTAAAATCTCCACCTATACACCAGGGACTTGAGAAAGCTGATTTAAGCTGGGCTAAAGCATACCATAACTGTCTTCTTTTCAACACATCATTGGGTGCATAAATATTAATAATCACACAACTAAAATTATGAAGACCCATACCTGATAAAAGTAAGAAATTTCTGTTACTGCAACACTCCTTTAGTTCAAAAATTTATGGATTCCACAAGCATAGCAATCCACCAGCACTCCCTTCAGCCCTCACCTCCATGCTCTCTAGCTCCTCCCATGGCCATAATGACTTAAGGAACTTGTCGTCTACTTTACTCCTCTTTGTCTCCTGCAGCAGCAAGACATCAATCTTCCTCTCCCTAACTAAGTTTTTAATTTTTCTTCTCTTTTCAGGTCGTCGCAGACCCCTAACATTCCAGGATAGAATAATCATAAAAACTGTTCACAGATCCCAAATCCCCTCACCTCTTCCTGACCTGGCCTAGGGAATAATTCCCTCCCCATCGATTTTCTCCAGGTCCTTCTCTTCAAGTTCAATTAATTTGCTAATCACCTCCTGCTCTTTACCTTCACAATTCAAGCCTAGTATTTTGCCGACTTCCATAGTAGCTTGGGCTTCACTTAGGAACTTATGCCTTCTCCTTGAGTTAAGACTCTGCTCAACTGACAATGATATTGCAGCTGCTGCTGCTCTAAAAATAGCTCCTTTGCGAAGACAGGTGTTGGTCAGTGCTCCCTTATTCTTGGTCTGCTTCGTCAGGTCAGCTCATTTCTTCTTTCTACTGCTCATTTCTGGTTTTGTACTCTGCCCCTTCCTTGATGTTGTTCCTATTTCTATCACTTTTCCTGCGGCTGGAAGCAGATCATGAGGCCTAAAATGAGTTTGGGCTATACAATCACTTAGATTTGAGGGTTCTGTTATGGGCCCATCTGCCAATACCCCAGCCTGAGGAACTTTCAAAATTACCTCTAAGTTTACCTTGGGCCTTGGACTCTCAGGTCCACTAGAGCTTGGGATTTTCTCAGGGTTGCATATAGGCCCATCAACAATTTGAATTTCATTTCTTGGAATTACCACATGCACCTGGTTAGCCTCCCTACCTACCTCGCTGACATTCAGAGTCCCCATGGCACCCCCAGTTTCTTTTACGGCTGATGCAGAGAGCCACTCATTACTCTTCTCTTTTGCCCCTGAAACTCTCCCCACCATGTCCTCTCCACCATTTTTTGACAGCTGATCTACTTCCTCTTGACCCATAGATTCAGTGCCCACATTGTCGAAGCAAAAGCTGTTGCAATGGCATGGTTGTACTGCTGCTGGGAGTTCTTCACACACTCTAACTGGGAAAATATTTCCATTACATTCAACATTGATCACCTCATTTATGAACTCCAGTCGATTGGTGATTATTCTTACCTTCCCACTCTGAAACGAACTCTGACTGAGAATATCTTCACCTATCTGAACAACCTCACCCCACACCTTGCCTATGTCACTGAATGTAGTAACATTCCACAAGTTGAATGGAACACCTACACATGTTATCCACACACATCTTTCTTGTGCAATGTAACTTCCTTTCTCCCAATCTGTAACAAGATCGCACCAGTGAACCAACCACTCTTCAATCTTTTGCCTTTCTTCCTTTTTATGTTGTTGTGAACTGAATGTTATCACAGCTAGCCTTCCTCCCCCAGCTCTAACTGTTACATCCTTTACACCTCTTCTATCAACCTCCTCCTTAAACTCATTAAATGATAGAATAGATTTAAGTTTGACTATTATACTGTCATAAAGCCACCCATTTCCAGTTTCATATGCTTTGACAGTACGTTTTGCCTTTCCAGCACTACCTCCATTCTGTACTACTTCTGCAAAGGATCTTCTGCCTACACTTTCCAGCCCTTTTTGCACGAGACCCCTCTGTTGACGCTGCATCATCCGTTCGTTTCCTCTGGTTACCATTGCAGGTCGCTTGATCTCACCTTTTTTGAACTCTGCCTCTTTCACTTTCAATGCCTTGTTGTCACACCACAGGCCATCCGTCTTCAGCACCGCCATTTCAGCTGCAACACTGCAATCATATCTGACAAAACCAAACCTAGATCCCGTTGCTTTCCTTCTTTTTGCTGGGATGAAAGCATCCTTGACTACTCCAAAATTATTAAACAGAGTGAACAGGCTCCTAGGAGTCATTGAGTCTGGAAGCTCATCCACAAAGATGGTGTACAACCCCTTCTCCACTGATCTGTTACCTTGGTTACCCATCTGTCTTTTTCTGAACACTGGGTTCCAGCCTCCGTCCTCCACTTGGTTACCCATGCCCTAATTTTTATGGGGCTTGAACTTGCAGTCTCAACTAGTAGTAAACAAATAGACAATTTTTTTTTTTGATCGGCAAAGAAAAAATTTCATTAAAAACATGAAATTTATGTATCAGTATTATAGGTGTGGGGCTCAAGATTTTGTTTTGTTGTTTTATTTGTCTTTTAAAATATATAAAATTGTGAGGCTTAGGGGTTGGTTGTAAAGACGTGAGTAGCAGTAGTAGGAGAGTGTTTTACTCTTCGAATCTCTCTCAATGCCTTCTTTTGTAAAGAAAGCTCTCACCTGGTAGAAGCCAATTGAGTTAAATCCAAGGCTTAAGTTGAGAAATCCAATGGAAACCCCATTAAGAATGCCGAAAAGCATGACTGTATTCATGTCGACTGGCTTGCTCTCAAAAAAGTTGAGGTGTTGTGCCACGTGGAGGGAGCAGTATGTTACCATCAGATGCCAACTAGTTAGTGTCGTAGCTGAAAATTCCAAAAAAAAAAAATAATAATAAATTTGTCACCAAAAAAATTTGTCCCCAAAAAAAAAAAAAAAATTGACTTGTCAAAAAATGTCTACATTTTTTGCATAGTGATGATGATAATGATAGTTTAACTACTAATTAACCACATACTATTATTATAAAAGAATTAATAGAGGCCCATGGTTTGTTCCAAGAAGAAAAATGGGTAATTACACTCTAGTGAAATTTAAAAAAAATAATTATATATTCATGAAAAAGTTTATAATTTTAATTATTAATATTTATAAATTTTTCATTGATTTATAATAATTTTTTTATAACTTCACTGATTTGATATTTTCCCAATAAAAAAAAAGAAAAAAAAAAAGGAGATGAAGAAGACAATAAAGTTACCAAAAGGGAAGCCAAGAAAGCTCATCAAGGCTTTGTTGCAGATGACAATGGAGACTGATGATGCCACTGATAGAAACAATGCACCCATAACACCCAACTGCAACCCTGACATCTCTCCCATCTTCCATGAAATTTAAAAAATAAAAAAATAAAATAAAAGAAAATAAAAGAAGAAGTAGAGATATAACATATGGAATGGTATTATATTACAAACAGAAAAAATATATATATATAGAGATAACATTAATGTATTTTGACTCATCATTTAAAAAAAAAAAAAATTTTTAAATGATATTTATAAAGATTTCAAGCATTTTTCTTATCATTCTGGTGGAGAATAATTATTTATAAAAAGTTCTAATTCATTATATGTGCACAACATTAATTTATTATAAAATATCACTATCGTTTAATGTCAAGTTAGGTTCAGTTCTAATATAATTAATGGCATTTTTGTATAAAAATATTTCAATATATATAGCTATAACTGGTCATTTGCCTTCAAGAATGTAAGAGTACAGGAGTTCTTGTACCTCATTTTGTGATATTTTCATTTCAAAATGTCATTGATATATATATATATATATATATATATTTATTTATTTATTTATCTTTCTAGTTGAAATTTTTTGCGATATTTTAGTTTTTGCTTTAGAAGAATGAAAAAAATATTTCAATATATATGGCTATAACTGGCCATTTGCCTTCAAGAATGTAAGAGTACATGAGTGTTTTCGTTTGGGAAGTGGGTTGGTTTTTTAATGTTTTGATTTTTTTAGTTATTTTAGATTAGGGATAAAAAGTCTTATTTGGGAAGGACTTTTGACTTTTTTGACTTTTTTATGAGAGAAATAATGTAATAATTATGAATTAGATGTGATATTTTATCTTTATTAAGCTAAAAAATTTATTTTATTTTTTTGATTATTTTAACCAAAAAAACCCAACTTTTCTCTTCCCAAACGGAGGCTTAGGAGCCTAGAAAGTCCAAAAAACAAACCCCGTAATTATCACATATTAATAATACATATAAATATATATGGACAGAGACCTTGAAATTAAAAAGTTAGTTAAAAGTAAACTCTTTAATTTATTTTAAAAAATCGTATAAAAAAATAGAGAACCGATGTAACTCGAAAAGCTCCTCAGCCGTCTGCCACCACTACAACTCTCTTCAACACCACCAGCCACCCACCCCAATATAGTTAAAAGTTAACTTTTTAACTTTTTTCACTATTTCATGTGAAAAATGATATGACTCAAAATGAATTAAAAACTTACTTTTAACTTTTTTAGTGTGTTGCCAAAACACCCCAAAGTTAACGTTAATGCAGAAAACCACATAAGGGCTTCGTTTGAAAAATGAGTTGACTTTTTGACTTTTTTAACCTGGGGTTAAAAAACCTAATTTGGAAAGGACTTTTGACTTTTTTGACTTTTTTGTGAGATAAATAATGTAATAATTATGAATTAGATGTGATATTTTGTCTTTATTAAGTTAAAAAATTTATTTTATTTATTTTGATTATTTTAACCAAAAAAACCCAACTTTTCTCTTCCCAAACGGAGGCTTAGGAGCCTAGAAAGTCCAAAAAACAAACCCCATAATTATCACATATTAATACATATAAATATATATGGACAGAGACATTGAAATTAAAAAGGTAGTTAAAAGTAAACTCTTTAATTTATTTTAAAAAATCGTATAAAAAAATAGAGAACCGATGTAACACGAAAAGTTAAAAAATTAAAAAAAAAAACTTTTAACCTCTTTGTGAGAGGAGATGGTAGTTAAGAGGGAAATTTATGGGCTGGATTGGGCCGTGGTAGTAACCGGGCAAATTATGGGTCGAACATGTTTTGGGCCGCGGTAGCTTGGGCTTAGCCGGAGAAGGTTGTGCCCGGTAATGGCTCAGGACCATGCTAGGACCAAGCTACTTGGGCTTGTTTGAGTGGAAACCAAGCTAATTGGGGTAATTTGGCCGAGATGATGGAAGCCGGTCCTGTTCCCATGGTTCGCGCTTCTAGCCCGGTTGAAAAGGTCTTCGGTTTACTGACTCAACCAGCCTTGAGCTCGGCTATGCCGGAATGCAGCCGAGCTCGGTCATCATTGAGCTCGGATAACGGAGCGCTTTGGCTTGTGTAGCGCGGCCGTTGACAGCCGAGATGCTGCATCCCGACTGCCGAGCTCCCAGTATTGTGGGCTGGCAGTTTGGTTAGGTAATGTTCAGTTAGATTTATGCTGACAGATGGGATAGCAGCACCACGTGTCGAGAGGCTAATGAGAGTAGATTTGAGGCGCAAAAGATATTTAAGCATGTCTGCATCCCCCATGCTGATGGACGAACGTTTGGTAAGAGAAATACTTACCCTCAACTCCCTTCTCTCTCTTTCTCTATCCCTGTGTGTGTTCTGACTTGATTGTCGAAGGAGTTTTTCGGCTACACACCGCCGGGTAGCTCATCGCCGTTGTGCTCGCAGGACGATCGGACAGACAGGAGCTTGGAAGAAAGGAGTACGGGTTTGCCTGAATATTTGCTCCCCGCACAGTAGTGATGACAAATGATTACTACAAAACTACTGAAATCTCCCTAAACTGACATAGGGTAAAGAGAGAGAGAGAGAGAGAGAGAGAGAGAGGAGAGAGACCTTGAAATGTAGTGATAACAAATGGTTACTACAAAACTACTGAAATCTCCCTAAACTGACATAAGGTAAAGAGAGAGAGAGAGAGCGAGGGGGAGAGAGACCTTGAAATGTAGTGATGACAAATGACTCCTACAACTGCGGAAATCTCCCTAAACTGACATAACGTATTAACAGAGAGAGAGAGATGGCTTGTATGAGAATGTATGTAGCTCTAGCTCTGGCTCTCTTCTTTTATATATGTGTGGTGGTTGGTTGCTAACGCCGTTAGCTGCGGCGGTCGTTGGTTATGAAGAAGTTTCCAAAAAGGAAGTTAGTTAACGGCTAGTATAAAGAAAGGTAATGAGAAACGTGACTCACATGGACGTTAAAAGTCCTGTTTGGTAGGGTTTATTTCTACCTTATTTCATCTTTTAGCTTAATTTAAGCCATTTTGATGTGTTTGGTTCAGTTTAACAATACAGTTTATAATTTTTTGTAAGTTAAAAATCAATTTATTCTTTGAGTGGAGGAGGAGAAGCTTAATTTATAAGTCAAAAATCAGCTTATGTTCATAATTATAAGCTATAAGCTGTTAGACTATAAGTTATAATCACTTTCTCACAGCTCTACCAAACGAGGCCAAAATAGTTGAAATTCAAATGACGAAAACGCCCTTCTAGCTACAAATCTATATAGAGTAGTGTCAAATTAAATACACTTTTCAACTTCAATAATCAATCAATCAATTACTCTTATGTATTATTTTTTTCTTTCATATTTTTTTAATGGAGAAACTATATCCAGGTGGGAGTTGAGAAAAAAAATTATAAACATATGAAAGGTACAAGTGTGTTGTGAAGGGGGCAAATGAAAGACTATAGAAATGTAAGTGTCATTTGCAACTCTTTATGTGTTGGTAATTTTTTCTCCCATCTTCCACTTGCATGTAGTTCCTCATTTTCTAATTATCAACTAATCATCTCACTTACACATTATTGGGTTTAGAAATTGAATTTGTATATTATTTTTCATTTATATAATATAATAGAACCATTATATACATTTAAAAAAAAAAAAAAGTTTAAGTATTATGTTGAATTAACCTTGCGGAATTAGCCTTGCCAAATCTTTATGGTTGATAATGGTAGACAAAATTTAGAAAAAAAAAAAAGAAGAAAGATACCAAAAGATTCTAAACCTTATTAAAAACCCCTTTTTTTTTTTTGTTTGGAATTCAAAAAATTTTGGGTTGATTTTATTAGAGTAAAAAAAGATGATGAAAACTGAAACTAATAAAAGAAAATTTTATTTTCTTGAATGTATTTGGTTGAATTATTGGAGAAGGAGTAGACCGAAATTGACGTAAACTAATGTAGTAAATAGATATATAAATCTCTTTAATTGACTAACGAAATGACCTTGAATAGAGTCGAGTAGAGAAAAAAAATTCATGCAATTGATCCCATTTAATGGGACTTAAGGCTTGATTTGGTTTGGTTTATTTGGTTAAGTTATTATTATTTTTTAAAATTGTGAGAAACTTGTAAGAAAATTAAAAAGTAATATAATAATTACATACTTTCACCAAAAAAGAAAAAAAAAATCTTATTTTTGCAAGAAACTGAAGGCCAAATTACAATACTGATACAAGTTGTACAACAAATTTATTTATTTGCACCACTGTCATGTTAGTCTCTTCATTCTCTCCTTTCACTCTCTCTCTAAAAAAAAAAAAAAAAAAAATCTTTCTTTTTCTTGCACTTCGGTGCATTAATTTCCTTCAAATTATTTTGTTATTTCAAGGGACTATTATTAAATAACTAATCAGACTTAATGGGCAAGCCAGGAAGGTGAGATATAACACATACATATCTTTTATTGTCTTGAGGTTCCTGTTAATTGAAGCCAAAAAAAAGCTTTAGCTAATAGTTAGTGACCAATCACACAATCAATTCATATACTACAAAGTGTTTGGTGATAAAAGCAATTAAAGTTTCAAAAAACAAAAAATCCTTCAATTTCACTCCAAAATCCCTGGGTTTTCTTATTAACATCACCAACCAGCATCATACAGAAATTGGATCAAGTGTTGTTGCACCAGCAGGAGGAACTTACAATCCAAATTCTGAAAGGTTATGTTTATATTTCGGATTTGTAGGAGATTATAATGAAAAGAAAAAGAATTAAAAAAAAAAGGGTTCAATTTGCAATGTGCATTCCATTTGTATATTTATGAATTTGAATGAATTTAAATAATTTTTAAATTAGTGACATTGAAAGAATCTTAAGTTTTGAATTGAGTAAAAGATCATCTCATTTGAGACCTATTTAAAACGTAAATAAGTTAAATTTGAACTCATTTTCAAACGAAAATTAAACAATTTACTACTTAGCTGGACTCAACTCAACTTGTTCAGTCTCAAAATCATTACATGACCATAAAATCTCTCTCTCTCTCTCTCTCAAATTTCCATGGGTACCCCTGAGGCTTACAGTTACAGTTTACGGTAGCATGTTATCTGTAAACCACTTCTTATTTACTTTAATCTGTGGTTTATTTGCACACAATTTTAAAATTTTAGTTGATCTGCCTAAAAGTTTCCCACTCGAACATCAAAACATCAACAATATTTTTGGCATTACCATGCACAAGAACACAACGAAGCCTGACACAAAGAGGAAGAAAAGCAGGAATGCGTAATTTCATCTTCACTTCACCGACATTACCACCCAGTGAAGGAGATATTTACCACCATTGCCTAACACAAAACATGATAAGCTAACAAAACCTAATCCTTTATAGCAAGAGATCAATGGCATTGCAGGTGAACCTAAGCTTAACATATTTCTGCACAAAAAGGTGAAAATTTTCTCTTATCTGATTGTAAATGTCTACGACTACATGAAACGTGGCTACAATACCTATCGGAAATATGAAACATCATGTGAAAGAATTGGGCCCGGAAACACCACGCTTCAGGACAGAGAGATGCAAGAAAGAAAGAACAAAGCAATGTACAAGATCAAGCAGAGAGCTCTGAGCATGTCAAAGTTAACCCTTTACAATCTGTGCAAGGTATGCCTTGTCTGCGTAGCTAGGCGATCCTGAAACTGAGCCCACTCGCTTCTGCACCTATCTCTTACCTATAAGTGAATTGGAGATAAGTCAAACTTAATTATGAAAATTTTCTTGTTAATGAATGTTAATAAAGATGTCATGCATTAATGATTTCAAACTGCTTTTTACCACAAAAAAAAAAAAAAAAAAAGGGATAAACCCAAAAAAAAAAAAGTTACATTAAAATTTTGTGTAAATACACATACCCCTTGCCATGGAGATTTACCGTTCTCAGACTGGCCCTGAATTTCACGACAAATCAGATAAATGAGAATGGTAATTAAAAAGCAGATATTTCAATGAACCATAAGATAATGATATCGAGAAAATATGAACCAAACAAATGAACAAGAAGAGTAATAACCCTGGCACCTGGGATGGTAAAAAGAAAAGAATAGTAGAAGACAAGGAAAAAATATTACCACAGGAAAAGTTCCTATCCTACATCATCTCCTCTTCAAATAACCCACAATATTTATAGCTGAAGGCCAAGATTTGGCCCTTTCTTAAATGGGTTAATATCCAAAAACAACACAACGTAATTAAAAAAAACCAACTCAAAAGGGGTTGACCCATGATTATTCACACTAGGAAGAAAAGAAACCCCACAACACTTCTGAACAAGAAACTGAATGCAAAAACGGTATCCAAATCTTCAAAGAGAGTACTATCAACACACAAAATTAGCAACAAAACTTGACAAGGTACATATGTCTGATGAGAAAGCTTATATAAATTAGTCGTGAGATGGCCTGATATCTCTTTCTCTATTGTTTAGTCAATTTATGTAGAATAGAGACATACTCCATGATATGGTGAATAATATGCAGCAGATTAGAAAGTGCTTGCCTTAGGAGTTCAGGCAGCAGATTGCTGTGGAAGCTTATAGAGTTGGAATTGTTCTGGTATTGATGATTCGCCCTGGGGTGTTCTGGTTGCATGATGATGAGGAGCTCTGGCTGGTGGGTTATATATCCGTATTGTCATGTTTGGAATGGGTCAGTTTGGGGGATGCTAGATATCCTGGTTGCTCGGGTCTGCTGGGTGGAGGGGCTGCCATGCTGTGTTGAAAGGCATGCTGAGTTACATCAGGTGCGCTGGTTGGTGTTGCATCAGAAGTGGAAGTTGAGCTGCAACTGGTGGGATGAGGTGCCTCAGATGCATCACAATTGGAATGCTGTAATTGTGCTGGTTGAGATGGATTCAAATATCATTTGGGTGAGTCAGTACATCTGGACCTGCTGTTCTGTTTTGTGCTGGATTAAACAAAAATGGGGCTTGGATTGATAGAAGGGCTGCTGGAAAGGCTGCTGGTTGCTGGTTGTAATTAATTTAATTTCTTTGGTTGCTGGTTGTTATTTCTTTCGTTTTCTTGTTTTTCTTTCCGTGTTGGTTTCTCTCCAACTAGGAGGTTGGAGCTTCTTATAGCTCCTAGCTCCTCTTTATTGTGAGATGGCCTGATATCTCTTTCTCTATTGTTTAGTCAATTTATGTAGAATAGAGACATACATGTAGGGAGGCTGCATAGCATATTCTGAAATGTCTTAAAAGGAAGCCCCTGGGAAAGTATGGGGTTTAAGCTTCCTTGACGTTATTCGGTTCTCCAATGCAGATTGGCAAGGTGATTAAATGGATAGGAGGTTGATTTTAATTAGTGTACTTTTGTTAGTGGCAACCGAGTTACTTGAAAGAGTAAAAAGCAAAATGATTAGTTAGGTAGATAGCATAGAGGTGAAGTAAAGAGCTATGGCTTATGTGGCATGTTAAAACTGATAAACATGAGAATGTTCAGTGACAATCAGGCTGTGATGTTCACTGCTAGCAATTCTTGTATTTCATGAGAAGACAAAGCATATAGATTTGTATTTCTTCAATTTTTTAAATTAAATTTTATTTTATTTATTTTA
>NW_021026074.1:333881-358960 GCF_004153795.1 Camellia sinensis
AAATAGAAACAACTAGTTACACGGAAATATTAAGCACAGTTGAAACCATATATGAATTATGAAACTAGAGTTTGTATCCAGAACACAACGCATTAGATACATCGCCAAACTTGTTAAATCAATAAATCTTCATATATATGACTTTTAATATTAAGCAAAATTTGTTGCCAAAGTCTCCAATTTTCTTGCAGTAGACACATCCCATGTTCCCTGTAATGTAGATTGTTTTGACACGTGGAACAGGAATTGGAACAGTACACCACATCCTACAATGTGGTTTAATGGGTTTGAGCTCATAGATCACACAGCTCAATTGTGTTGAGATATTCATAAATGAAGACGTAGTTTGCTTTAAACAAATTGGTCATTAGGAAATTGTTCAAAAATCCACAAGAAGAAAAGATGTCTATTTACTTTAGAACTTTGTTATACTTCAAATCTGGAATTAATAAAGTAAAAACAGAATGCTTATTGTTCCCAATATAAGTTGAGCTGTTGAAGGATGCGCCAAGTAACTTTACTCAAATCTTTGCTGAGAATCATTTTAGGTTTTAGTTTTAATTTTTGTTAATTTTTACACTATATAAAGAAGAAAATTAAAAGAGGAAAAAGAAAAATATGAAGTCAATGCTCCAGAACAAAAGAAGATTTTTTTGGAAGGAGCTTTCCGAAAATCAATTATCTAAGGCAATACCATTTTTTGGTAACTCTTACGAGATTTTGTAAAATAATAATTAACTGAAAAATGAATAACTTTAGGTGATAAGAAAGAATACAATTGCCTTAGACTTGACTTGTGACATGACTTCTAATGAATCAAGCTAGAGAATATGGATCCATGAAGTTGAACCCAAGTAATCGAGACAAAGACTTGTTGAGTTTGGTTGTATAAAGAGTTTATGGAAATTAAATACAAAATAATTTCTTAGCTTCCTATCCATATATATATATTTGATAAGTAAAATCAAATTGTATTGTGCTACTATATCAATAACACCCCAAAGGTGCAGGCATGTACAAATGAATAAAAAAAGCTATGACATAGAAATTGACTGCAGGGAATCATTCCCTTCATTCCTAACATTCTTTTGTTGACTTTTTGAAGGAATTGTATATATTACCTTAAAAATCTATGGGTATAGGGCATCTATTACATGCATCAAGTGCAAAAGGCTAGGCTTCCTAGTTATTTGGCACCATTTTATATTGTATATGCTTGCCAAAAAAGCCGACCTTCAAATCTGGGGTCTATCAAATGTGTTGCATAAGTACTGTGCTTCACACACCACACTTTAAAGAAAACAATTCATGTTCTAGTTCATATCCAATGTAAAGTTGATATCATTTAAATATCAATGCATGAGCATCAAGAATAAATAAAAAAAGACATGACATGGTTGAAAAACCCTCTTCAGAGGCCCACTACAATGCAAGGCTGGTTGATATACTACATTATAATAGAAAATTTAACTTATCTATGTTTACCAGTCCGATTTGACTACAAAAACTGACATTAATCTTATCCTACTTAATGATTTTCCCAAAAAAGTGTAGGAAACATAGTGTAATTGCGGGCTGCTATACTTGGATAACAGGCTACATGGCAAGTTGAACGAATAGATGTAATATATGCATTTTTCTAGGGAGAGGAGAATAAATATTGACTTGTCGAACCAATTTAGGCAGGTAAGTTATTAAGATTGTATCTGTCAAATGTGCGCATGCAAGAGAGAGAGAGAGCTTACGCAGCACATGGAGGTAAATGTGGGTCACCGCACCAGCCTGGTTTCTCTTCTGTATTCCTGTTCACCAATCCAGACATGTACGACTTAAAACTCTCTACAGATTCAGTGGCTTTATAAAAAATGTTACAACATCATCCATATAACAGTATCACCTCCTACATAGACTTGAGGACATGTGTTAGGTGTGGCCATGTGTCTAAGGGTTGGTTTATGTAATTCCAAAGACAATGCGACATGGCTAAATATTCAAAATGGTAAACATAGAGCACTATGCTTCAGATACATCCATCCCCTACCAATGTTTTGTGTGTCCTGCATGCTTACATGCATTCAAAATAGTCCACGTAACATCAAATATCACATTTTTACTTTCTTTCTTCTTCTTTTTTTCAGAAGAGTCTGAGGGTGAAAACTGAAAACAGTGAAGCCTACTTGTGAACTTCTCTGTCACCTCTCCTTTTTGTCATCTGCCATGTGTAGACACCCTTTTTTGATTGACCTTAAGATTCAGACGTCACCGATTGAGCGCTTGGTGATGTTGCATATTGTACTCGTTCTGAGGTTGCGGAGTCCCGGCTGCGAGCCTTGCCTCCGGACTTCCGGACTCTTTTGTGCTTTGCCTCGGTTTACGAACCAGGCCCTGTTTTCTCTATTTTTTTTCTTCCCGAAGGGAGGGAGAGGTCTCGTAGACCATCTCTCAGTGGCCGTAGGCTACGTTTTGTAGTCGTAGGCCATTTTTCCCGTTTGGAGCCCAGTTCCCGATTTTTCAGAGCTATCGGCCGTGTGCCTCGGTTCGGGACCGCTTAACCACCTCCGTTTGCTCCGGTTTTTGGTACACACCTTATTTCCTCTCTTTTGAGGGACACCGTGGTCCGAGAGACCAACTTCGTGGTCGGACACCACTTCCGGTGCCTAACAGCCCACTTTCGGGACCCCGAACTGCGTGTTTTGGCACCCGAACCTTCATTCTGCATTTTTGGGCTCCGACCCAAACTTGAGATAGTCATATTTTAAGGTCCTTTTCATTTTTTATTAAGTTCCTTTTGCTGTTTGAGATCTCCTACTGCCACTTGCTTCTTTACCTCTCTTTTAGGCCTTTTCTTGCATGATGGTTTAGGCCTACTTGTATTTATTTTCGTGGCTTGTCATAAAATACAAAGTGTCTTATTTTGAGCTCCTCTTAAACTTTGTTGAAGGGCTCTCTTCAGTTTGAGATCTCCTACTATCACTTGCCCTTTTATCTCCCTTTTAGGCCAATTTTGGGGGGAAATTTGAATTTCATTTCCCCCCCATTTTTCCCCCCCCCCCCTTTTCCACCCTCTTGTGTCTATATAACGGACCCCCCAGCTGTGTTTTAGGGGTTAGAAAAATTTGTTTAGAGCTTTTTACATACAATCCCCTCTCTCTCTCTCATCCAAGCTCTAAAACCCTAAGCTTCTTGCACTATTTACCCTACAACCCCTAGCCTATCACCTCCATTACTCATTTCAGTACCTTGGAGGATATTTGAAGAGGTTGAAAGCTCAGATTTTTGGACTAAAAGCTGCCGGAAAGTTGTTCTTCAAGGGTGAGTCCCTATTTCCCTTAAACTTGCACTTTTTTGCATGATTATTTAGCTTTACTTGCAAGTATTTTTGGACTTCGATCCAAACTGAAAAAGATCATATTTTGAGGTCATATTCATGTTTGATTAATAAATTTTTGCTGTTTGAAGTCTTCTTCTCCCCCTTTGTTCTTTACCTCTCTTTTAGGGCCTATTCTTGCATGATATGTTAGCCCTGTTTTTAAGCATTTCTGGGCTCTAAGCCAAACTGTAAAGTGGCTTATTTTGATCCTTTCTTCAACATTGTTGAAGGGATCATCACTATTTGAGGCTTCCATTTGCCACTCACCTTTCTATCCCTCTTTTGGCCTTATTTTTGCATGATTTGTTAGCCCCTCGTGCTTGTATTTTTGGGCTCTGGTCAGAACTGTAAATAGCCTTATTTTGACCCCCTCTTCATGTTTGATCAAGGGACTTTTGATGTTTGAAGTTCCATTTTTTCTCTTTGTGTTTAAACCTCTTTTTAGGCCTTATTTTGCATAGTATTTTAGGCTTGCATGTACACTGTTTTGGGTCTGTCCACCAACTGAAAAATACCATGTTTTGGGGCTTTCTTCAACTTTATTGAAGGGCCCTCCTATGTTTGAGACCAGAAACCATCACTTGCTTCTTTATCTCCTTTTTGGCTCATTTCTTGCACAATGTTTTAAGCCTGTTTGTGTTTAGATCCATGGCTTGTTGTAAACTGTGAAGTGCCTCATTTTGAGCCCCTCTTCAACTTTGTTGAAGGGCTCTTGGCCATTTAGGGCCAGCAGCTGCTACTTGCTTCTTTATCTCACATTTAGGGCCATTTTTCCATATTGGTTTAGCCCTATTTGTGTTCATTTTTTGGCCTTGCTTAAAACTGTAAACATGCTTGTTTTGGTACTGCCTTGAATCTGTCTTCATGTTTCATGATCAAATAATGCATGCTTTGTATAGCTATAGGTCATTGCGTATGCCTAGTTTTGCATTACGAGTCTCATTTCATGCATCGGGTGCCATGTTTCCATGATTCGGGGCTGTTTTGCATCGTATTTCAGCGCTGAAATTTTCATGCTTGTATGCCATATTCCACGCCTTGCCGTGTCTTGTTAGAGTGGCATTTGGTGCCTTAGGGTCGGTCCTCGGTTTGAGTGCACGTGTGCACGCATCTCGAGTGTCTCATTTTCATCTAATAGCCTCTTATGTGAGTGTGGCTGAGGTCCATTCATGTTGGTGTAAGTCCATTATGCATTGTGTATGCCATTTCATTTCATAGCATTGCGTATGCTAGGTTGTATGTTAGCGCATTGTGTATGCCATGTTACCTCGTGCATCGTGTATGCCATTTCATAGCATTGTGCATGTTAGGTTGTATCTTAGTTGCATTCATGCATCTCATGCATATTGCATCGTGCTTGGGATAGGAGTTAGCCCGAGCACGGGAAACAAGGGACGTTTCGTACTCCGAGTGACGGAACGTGTCTCAATTCCCAGTCACCGACACTCCGGATTACCCATGATGGAGTTTAGGTCTCATTGTATTTTCACGTGCATTTATTCCATATTGAGTTATGCAATTCGACTCCTCGGCCATCATGCATCGAGATGCATGATTGGTGGCACGAGGATCAAGGCATGCATACATTTGTGAAAATACATTGCTATGCCCCTTTTCTGCTCTCTGTTGCAGCAAATCAAAAATCAGCAGTCTTCCGGGCTTGGCGCGCTTTTCAAAAAATTATTGCAAAACAGAGGCTAATTGGGGCATCGCCGTAGATTTCCGTGCGAAGGCAACCCGGATGTGCATCATTCATCATCTGAAGAAGAGTCAAGGCAGTCCCTGGCTTGCATGCCAGTTTATTGTTTTCTTAGTTAATTTGGTAATTAATTAGGATTTTTGTACATATTTGGACTGTATTATTTATTCGGACTGTATTATTCATTCGGGACTGTACTTATTTATTCGGACCCTCTGCGTGAGGGCACAACTGTAATAAGTGTGTGTGTGTGTGATGTATGTCTTCCAACCCCATGTCTTCCTCCCTTTTATTTACCCGCTTATGATGGTTAGATTAGGGCATGTTTCAATTAGCATACAGTATGATAGCATGTTTGCATCATTCATCTGTTTTGCATGCACCGGGCTCGGCGAAGAACTCCCAAACTTGGCTCAAAGGTTGTTAGAGTATTGGTCTACAAGGGTGAGTCATCTTCTTCCCTTTTCTAGTCTTTTTTTGCTTTGTATATAAGCCTTAGTTGCTTGCATATTTGGGCTCTGACCCTAACTGAAAATAGCATTATTTTGATCTCCTTTTCATGTTTGTTTCAGGGACTCTCCCTGTTTGAGGCTTCCTTTTAACACTTGCTTCTTTACCTCTCTTGCATGCCTCTTTCTTGCATAGTATTTTTGGCCTATTTGTAAACTATTTTGAACTTGGTTATAAACTGTGAAGTGGCTTATATTTAGCATTATTATTTAAAACTGAATGCCTGTGGGTGAAGGTTGGGTTATCTGGATTGGAATAAATCATCAAAATGTTTAAAGCCTACCTGCGGGTAGCAAAACTTCCTTCAAAAGGCAAGCATGAAATGTTTTGTTCCAATTCAGGCGACCTAGTCTATACTTGTATGGTGTGCGTATCACATAGTAATCTAGGCTAATAACCGGAATAAGAACACACAATGTTTTCAAAACTTGATATCATGGTTAGTAGAGGCCGATCTTTGATCGGGCGAGCGGGGGTGCTTACGAAGTGACCTTCCCCAATCGTACCCAAGTTCCTGAGCCGAGGCAACTTTGGTGATGACGGACACGTGGCCTTTGGCACCGAGTCAGGGTTTCCTAAATTCTCCCAAAATAAAATATTTAGGTGGCGACTCTGTATCTGGCAAAGCAGTCCATGTTTGGCACTTCTTTTCTAAAAATCTGTTTTCTCAAAACGATTTGCCGGATTTGGACTCTTTGGTTCAGATTAAAGAACCGTGACATTTGAGAGTCCGAGCTGTAGTGACCCCAAACGAACAGAACAGGACTAACCCTCCCGGGGCGTTCGGGGACGTCTGCAGTTTTTGGCGACTCCGCTGGGGACTTTAGAGAACTTGACTCGAACTCGTGATATCTGGTTTTGACTACACTCGTGTGTTTCTTTGCATTGCATTTGCATTGGTACGCCTAGGACACCGTGTTTGCCATCTGCTATTCCTGAACGGTTTGCCGGAGGCTTGTCTTGTCAAGGCATGACCATAAGGCTGACCGGTTGTGGGCCCTGCCAGTATGGGAACACAAATCCCGGTTTTACCGGGGCACCCTTTTGACCATTCGACCTAGTGCATATTCGGAATCCATAGTGACCATTCCAAACTAGGACAGGTTGCTTACCCGATATAGGTTGTTTGAAACCGCTACGTGCGTAGTGAAACCCTAGTTCCTGACGAAATAGGACAGGGAAACCCTACCCCAACATAGGGGTGTTTTGGCTCTCACTTAGTTGCTATGTGCTTTTAGAGTGCGTCTCTATACGAATGCATGTATCAGTTTACGAGTTTGGGCATCAGGCCTGAGGGCACCAGTTCAGCATTTTGGGATCCAGTTTACCTGAGGGTATCAGTTTGCAGGGGCAGAGATTTGGGCAGAATTCAGTAGAGGGCACAGTCATCTTATTATGCTCGTATCTGTTTTGGCGAAGTTAGGCTGAGATGCTGCATTTTTTCTCTTTTGCTAGGGTAGTTTGGGAACCATAGCTTCAGAAGGCTCCAATATCTCCCGAGGTTCATCGAACTTGTGCTGATAGACTTTGTCAGGTCAGAGATTCAGTTCAAGGGCAATCAGTGTTCCTTTGCCAGAGGCAGGGTAAAAAGGCCAGTCAGGCACAAATCACCAGTTCAGCAGTTACCAGATCAGTGGCCCTTATCCACCCCACCAGTGAACAGTTAGGCTGAGGTCTCAGTTTCTACTGCAGGGATAGATACCAGTCAGTTAGATGGATCAGCAGAACACATCAGGGATGGAGGTAATGATGCGCCAGATGCAAGAAAGTATGAAACTCATGCAGCAAGATGCTATCCGCCAAGCTGAATTCGCCAAACAGCAGGCTGCGGTCATGGCCCAAAAGGCAGAGCTAATCACCAGATTGCAACAACAAAACGGAGCATCTGCTTCGCATCAAGCTCCCCCCCACTAGTAGATCCAATACCCGGGGAGACGCCAAATGTCCAAGAAGGTACGGACATTCCGACAGGGCCGGCTCCGCCCCCAATCTTACCCCAGCTATCTAAAGCACCAATCAACCCATCGGACTCTCCCTTTGAGTTTGAGGCAGACCATACAGCATTGAAGTTGAGCAAGCTTGAAAAGTTGTTCAAGAAATCCCAGGGGGTAAAGTCCATCCCGGACATTGAGGACGGGTACACCGACGCAGCTGTGACACTGCCGGACAGGTTCAAGATGCCTCACATCGACCATTTTGACGGGTCAGGAGATCCTATGGTCCACCTGAGTTTGTTTTCAGATGTTCTGCGTCCGATGGGCTTGACAAGATTACAGAAGCTTTCCCTTTTTGGCAGGACCCTGTCGGGTATTGCGGCCATCTGGTACGCCAAATTGGAGGATTCAGTGAAACGAAGCTGGGAGGAGATGGCCGAGGCCTTCGTCGCACAATATTCATACAATACCCAAATCGAGATTACGACCCGTGATCTTGAGGCGACGAGACAGGAGCCTAAGGAGAGCTTCTCAGAATTCATGGCCCGCTGGAGGGCCAAAGCCTCAATGATGACCATTAGGCCAACGGTTAAGGATCAAATACGGATAGTTGTGCGCAACCTCCAGCCCAAACTAATGCAGAAAATGATCGTGCTCCCCTTCCCTACCTTTTCAGATTTGCATGAGATGGGAGTACAGATCGATGCTATGAAGCAGGGCCTTCTTGACCAGGAGAAAGACCAGCCCAGGAGGGCATTTTCCCGCAGTTCAAATGCGACCACCAGTGGTGATACAGCTGCAAGATCTTCTGATGTGGGCATGGTTACCGCCACCGCACCAAAAACAACCACCCCATTCACCGATGCATTCGGGAATAGCTCGCAAGCAGCCAAATATCCATCCCAAGCCAAGAAGGTTTTCACCCCACTTTATATGCCTTTGTCAAAGGCTCTAGGGGTTTTGATCAAGAAAGGGCATCTGAAGCCCCTGGAGCCGCAGCCATTACCAAAGAACCTCCCTCTCTCACACAACCCAGCCGACTACTGTGCCTTCCATCAGCGAGCTGGCCATGACACTGACATGTGCTTTCGTCTCCGCCACGAAATACAAGATCTGATCGACAACGGGGTCATCATCGCACCAAGTCCTGCAAAGTCTATCGGCACTTGATCAGTGAACTTGGGGGGAATAATGTGACTATGTGATCGGGGGATGAACCACCTGCGGATGGCACTCGATTTACTCCAGATATGGCGTATGGCACGCACCGTTTTGAGCAGTTGGCGAATGCTACATTCTGACTTGGGTATTGAGTCAGTCTTGTTGTTTTGTTTTGAGTCTGTCCTTTTGTTTTGAGTCAGTCTTTTCATACTGAGTTAGTTGAGGTCTGTCTTGTCGTATCGAGTCAGTCCTGTTGTATAAGAGTCGGGTGATCTCAGGGGTGTTACCTCGAACATCACCATTTTGTTTTGTGTTTGTCTTTTCGCTTTCTTTTGAGTCTGTTTCTGCTAGGGAGCCAGTTGTGCCAACAGATCTGAATGGAACAGTAGTGATTTTCAAACTCTTGTGTTTGCTTTCACCTTGCGCCAGTTGTGCCAGAAGATTTGAGTGAAACAGCAATGCATTTCACCTACTTCTTCTGTGCTTTTAAATCATTGCATTGACCTAAGTTTTTCAAAACTTTTTAAACACTGCGGTGAAAACAAAGTGGAAGGAATTCCTCGGGTTTTGCAAAATTTGATCAATTGAGAGAAAGAGAGGCATGCTAAGCCCTTAATGATTGAGATTATGCTTGTTAGTGTGAGTACTAGGAAGGATCCTAGCTTGATCCAGATTGGTTCTACACTATCTTCAGTGCGAGCGATTGGTCGCTTTCTTAAAAGATTTCAAAAAAATGTTTTGCGCGGTCCTGCGAAGACCTGTGTAGAATCGCTCTTAAGATTGTGCAACCTAGGATCGCTCTCAGCCTCGAGACTCGACCCCTTGCTTTCAAACCTTGAACTTGCATTCAGAATGTTCAACGGTCAACCACAATGTGAGGCCTGTGTGGCCAGATTTGAAGCAGCCCTCGAACAAGAGGCCAGGAAAGACAGATCAAGAAGATCGGATGTCGTCAAAAGAAGCTTGCGAAGCTAGATCAGGAGCACCCCTCGAACTAGGGGCAAAAGAATTTCAAATGTGCTCGAAGAGCCAAAGATAGATCATTCCGTAAATCAAAGAAGATCGACAAGAATGCCAAATCCCAGAAGGGAAGAAAGAAGACAGTTTCTGCTGAAGGACAATTGAGTTCCTATCCACAACACTAGGGGCAATTCAACCCCCATTGGATGGACTCCTGCATCGTCAGCAAACAGCAGCCATTCTCCTCGATTCAGATGACTTCAGGATCTCAAAACCATTTGCCATGGACAAAGCTACACTTTTACCCTTGAGAGGCTCGCTGGGTCGAAAACCCGAAAGGGCAACCCAGGCAAAAGTTAGAGCAAGAAAAGAAGGAAAGAACAAAAAAGAAGAAAAATGCAAAGAACAAAAGAGAAATGAAAAAAAGAAGAAAAAAAAAAGAAAGAAAGAAATGAAAAGAAAAGAAAAATAAAGCTCGCAAGGTTGAAAACCCGCAACGGGCGCTTTGGCAAAAGTTAGAGCCTAAAAAGTGAAGGTTAAATACCCGAGTGTACCTTAACCCCGAGCTACGTAAGGCTTGATTCTCATCTTTGGGATACGTACGCAACTTCGTTCTGAAGTCCAGCCGTAAAACACTTCAAATTCGACTATGTCCATGCGATGGTTCTGGTCATCTTTGTCTTCTCTATATCTGAGGATTTGGTTATGTTCGTTACTCTGAGGACTGACTACAATGCGCTGCAGTGCCATTCAAACAAGGGGCAACTTTCCGTTACTATTCAATGTGCTGCGGTGCCATTCAAACGAAGGGAAACTTTCCATTGCCATGCAGTGTCCTTCAGGAAAGGGGCAATTTTCCTTCGGATTTGAGGTTGTGCATCTCAAGGGTAGGTTCCGTGCTCATTCAGCAGTGGCCGTTTGCGAAATAGTTTTTGAGAATTTTTACTGAGGTTGACTAATCTTCTCGAAAAGTATTCCATTTTCAAAACTGGACCATTTCTTGGACCCAAAAGAGGAAAATTTTCAGTGCTCATAGCCTGACTTGCATGATTTTAAATCAGAAAATTGAACAAGCATGTTAATCTAACTCTCATTTTGGTCAAATTTTTTTAGGAGAAAACTAAAACGAAAAATGGTCAAAATGATGAACTAGGGGCACAGTTGAGTCAGGCTTCCTGTCTTTCCCATTGTCAACATACTTGCCAAGAAGGGCACTCTACCTGCCAGAATAGGGCACAACTGAAGTTAACAACAAAGGGCTGAAAGCTCTCTCATCCTCCAAGCAACGAGGTATCAAGCTAAGTGCGAAGCACGAATCAGAATGGGACAAGATATTCCACTTCCTTATCTGGATAGATCTAATCACGTCTGAACTCCCCAACAGAGCATCGTCAACCGATGTCAGCTGCAGATTTGCTACACACCCAATTGTAGCGCAGCCCCTCTGTGGAAGAAACTCATTCTGTGGAAGAAACTCATTGTTGTGAACAAGAAGAAGAATCTGGTAGAATACCGGGGGCAAGAGCCCACAACTTCCTGCTTATCCATCATCCACCTAGGGGAGGGATAACAAAATGAGAGATTGAAGAATAGAGAGGTGTGCGCTGAGAGAAGAAGTGAGGAAAGGGCTTTTTTCAGAAAAACAGGGCCTGAGGGCCGAGTGATGTGAGAGACACAAATGAGAAAGGGTGGGAAACAATATCCGGAGAAACTGGCTCCTCACGATCTGAGAGGTCTGTCGTCTTTGTAATACGTCTGTGTGTCGTGTCTTTTGTTTTGTTTGTCTCAATTCCTGCTTTGAGTCGTCCCGAGCATGTCTCGTTGTGTTTAGGTTGTTTACCTTTTTGTCTTTCGTTGTTGAGTCTTTTTCGCTGTGTTCAGTCGTAGGCTCAATACCCGGTTAAGAACTCATTTCTTAATTTCAAAAATAAAATATTTTTGTGCTCAGAGTGCTGTGCCATTCTTCATGATTGTGCAAAACAAGATTCGTTCTTTCATAAAACCGCACGGTTCAACCCAAGTCATGTGAGAACAGTAAAATCAGGATCTATCTAAAGCTATATAGGTTCCAGGCTGCGAAGCAAAAGAAAAGAGGGAAAATTGGAGCATTTGAGTTTGTTTCAGTTTCTGTGATTATACTCTCCGTTATTATACTCCAAATGTACCTCTTCAGGCCTTGTCAATGCTCCGAAGTATGAGTGTGCCTTTACTCCCAAACTCAAGCCTACTTCAATGCCAGAATGGCAATCGAAGTGCTCCCTCAGAAAACTAGCCCCTGCCAGATGCATCTTGGCTGTGTTTGCAATGAGTTCCTAGGAGACCAACTGCGATGGTGGAAACTAGAGTTCGGACGACTATTGCCCAGAACGCAAAGTTTCAGAATTTCCGAGACTAAAGTCTGGTTTAAATACCCAGGGGTCTATCCTCAGCTTGAAATCTGTATGGCAGCCCCATAGATTGAGATAGCATGTGAATGCACCTCGATTTTGGATACTAAATCAACCTAGTCTGTCACCCCGTTGGAGAATAGGGAAAGTTGTGAACATGGCCAGGAAGGAAAGGTAGTAACTGCGGTTTGAAAGTACAATCAAGAAAGTGCAACAAGAACCCACTCTTTTCAGCTCAAAATATTTCTGCGGAATTTTCAACTCATGTCTTCGATGTGTAGCTCATCGTCAGTCGGCATGCACGAGGTGTATCCTTTTTGGAATATATCGTGACCCCTCCGAGAGGTAAATCGGAGGTTGCGTTTGGAATTTGGTCTACTTAAGGCTTGTATTCCCTTATTCGTTTTTTTGTTTCAAACGGGTGTTGTCACGCGCGTTCCACTGGTATTGTTATGCTCATTCGTTGCATTGTTATGCGCATTTATCTAGCATTGTTATGCTCATTACTTGCATTGTTATGCATATCTATCTAGCATTGTTATGCTCATTACTTGCATTGTTATGTACACTTTACCTACATCGTTATGCACCTTTTCACTTGCAATTGTTGTCTTTTCTCCTCTCGCATGTGGTGCGTTAGGACATCTTCGGTTTTGAACATTCGGACGAGTTTCGGTGTTCATTCATACCTTTCCTCTCTTGCGTGTGATATGCTGAGAGGTTTTCTCTTGCGTGTGATACGCTGAGAAATTTACCTTTCCTCTCTTGCATGTGATATGCTGAGAGGTTTTCTCTTGTGTATGATACGTTGAAAAATTTACCTTTCCTCTCTTGCATGTGATATGCTGAGAGGTTTTCTCTTGCGTGTGATACGCTGAGAAATTTACCTTTCCTCTCTTGCATGTGATATGCTGAGAGGTTTTCTCTTGCGTGTGATACGCTGAGAAATTTACCTTTTCCTCTCTTGATGTGACATGCTGAGAGGTTTTCTCTCTTGCGTGTGATACGCAGAGAAATTTACCTTTCCTCTCTTGCGTGTGATACACTGAGAAATTTATCTTTTCTCTTTTGCATGTGATATGCTGAGAGGTTTTTCTTGCGTGTGATACGCTGAGAAATTTGCTTTCCTCTCTTGCGTGTGATATGCTGAGAGGTTTTCTCTTGCGTGTGATACGCTGAGAAATTTGCCTTTCCTCTCTTGCGTGTGATATGCTGAGAGGTTTTCTCTTGCGTGTGATACGCTGAGGAATTTGCCTTTCTTCTCTTGCGTGTGATACGCTGAGAAGTTTACCTTTCCTCTCTTGCGTGTGATACGCTGAGAGGTTTACCTTCTTCCTTTCCTATGTGTGATACGCAGAGAGATGTTGTGTGTAAGACTCTGGGTATTCTTAGTAGTCGCTTTTAGCCTTCTCCGCGTGAGACGTAATGAGAATTGCATAATTTTCTTACATCCTTTCTGCATGAAATGTAGTTAGATTTGTATTTACTTGCTTAAAACTGTTGCATGGTATGCTTCATTATAGCTTTCTTTGCATGATCATAAGTTATGTTCAGCTTCTTGCATTGGCAGTTGCATTTTCCCCATGCCTGCGGGCATATTTCTGTTTATCTCGCCTGTTTGTCTAAGTCTTCGGCCTTGTCGAAAATGGGTCGTCTTTGGGATTTGACATTCAGTACCGTCACGTGTGACTTTCGAGTTCTGTCAAAGAGGGGCAACTATAGACACCCCATTTTTGACTGACCTTAAGACTTAGACGTCACCGATTGAGCGCTTGGTGATGTTGCATATTGTGCTCGTTCTGAGGTTGCGGAGTCCTGGCTGCGAGCCTTGCCTCCGGACTTCCGGACTCTTTTGTGCTTTGTCTCGATTTGCGAACCAGGCCCTGTTTTCTCTATTTTTTTTCTTCTCGAAGGGAGGGAGAGGTCTCGTAGACCATCTCTCAGTGGCTGTAGACTACGTTTTGTGGTCGTAGGCTATTTTTCCTGTTTGGAGCCCAGTTCTTGGTTTTTCGGAGCTGTCGGCCGTGTGCCTCGGTTCGGGACCGCTTAACCACCTCTGTTTGCTCCGGTTTTTGGCACACACCTTATTTCCTCCCTTTTGAGGGACACTGTGGTCCGAGAGACCAACTTCGTGGTCGGACACCACTTCCGATGCCTAACAGCCCACTTTCGGGGCCCCGAACTACGTGTTTTGGCTCCCGAACCTTCATTCTGCATTTTTGGGCTCCGACCCGAACTTAAGATAGTCATATTTTGAGGTCCTTTTCATGTTTGATTAAGGAACTTTTGCTGTTTGAGATCTCCTACTGCCACTTGCTTCTTTACCCCTCTTTTAGGCCTTTTCTTGCATGATAGTTTAGGCCTACTTGTATTTATTTTCGTGGCTTGTTATAAACTACAAAGTGTCTTATTTTGAGCCGCTCTTCAACTTTATTGAAGGGCTCTCTTCAGTTTGAGATCTCCTACTATCACTTGCCCCTTTATCTCCCTTTTAGGCCAATTTTGGGGGGAAATTTGAATTTCATTTTCCCCCCATTTTCCCCCTCTTTTCCACCCTCTTGTGTCTATATAACAGACCCCCCAGCTGTGTTTTAGGGGTTAGAAAAATTTGTTTAGAGCTTTTTACATACAATCCCCTCTCTCTCTCTCATCTAAGCTCTAAAACCCTAAGCTTCTTGCACTATTTACCCTACAACCCCTAGCCTATCACCTCCATTACTCATTTCAGTACCTTGAAGGACATTTGAAGAGGTTGAAAGCTCATATTTTCGGACTAAAAGCTTCCGGAAAGTTGTTCTTCAAGGGTGAGTCCCTATTTCCCTTAAACTTGCACTTTTTTGCATGATTGTTTAGCTTTACTTGCAAGTATTTTTGGACTTCGATCCAAACTAAAAAAGATCATATTTTGAGGTCATCTTCATCTTCGATTAAGAACTTTTTTCTGTTTTAAGTCTTCTTCTCCCCCTTTGTTCTTTACCTCTCTTTTAGGGCCTATTCTTGCATGATATGTTAGCCCTATTTTTATGAATTTCTGGGCTCTGAGCCAAACTGTAAAGTGGCTTATTTTGATCCCTTCTTCAACATTGTTGAAGGGATCATCACTGTTTGAGGCTTCCATTTGCCACTCGCCTTTATATCCCTCTTTTGGCCTTATTTTTGCATGAATTGTTAGCCCCTCGTGCTTGTATTTTTGGGCTCTGGTCAGAACTGTAAATAGCCTTATTTTGACCCCCTCTTCATATTTGATCAAGGGACTTTTTCTGTTTGAAGTTCCCTTTTTGCTCTTTGTGTTTAAACCTCTTTTTAGGCCTTATTTTGCATACTATTTTAAGCTTGCATGTACACTGTTTTGGGTCTGGCCACCAACCGAAAAATACCATGTTTCGGGCCTCTCTTCAACTTTGTTGAAGAACCCTCCTATGTTTGAGACCAGAAACCATCACTTGCTTCTTTATCTCCTTTTTGGCTCATTTCTTGCACAATGTTTTAGGCCCGTTTGTGTTTAGATCTGTGGCTTGTTGTAAACTGTGAAGTGCTTCATTTTGAGCTCCTCTTCAACTTTGTTGAAGGGCTCTTGGCCATTTAGAGCCAGCAGCTGCTACTTGCTTCTTTATCTCACATTTAGGGTCATTTTTCCATATTGGTTTAGCCCTATTTGTATTCATTTTTTGGCCTTGATTAAAACTGTAAACATGCTTTTTTTGGGACTGCCTTGAATCTGTCTTCATGCTTCATGATCAAATAATGCATGCTTTATATAGCTATAGGTCATTGCGTATGCCTAGTTTTGCATTTCGGGTCTCATTTCATGCATCGGGTGCCATGTTTCCATGATTCGGGGCTGTTTTGCATCGTATTTCAGCGCTGAAATTAGCATGCTTGTATGCCATATTCCACGCCTTGCCATGTCTTGTTAGAGTGGCATTTGGTGCCTTAGGGTCGGTCCTCGATTTGCGTGCACGTGTGCACGCATCTCGAGTGTCTCATTTTAATCTAATGGCCTCTCATGTGAGTGTGGCCGAGGTCCACTCATGTTGGTGTAAGTCCATTATGCATTGTGTATGCCATTTCATTTCATAGCATTACGTATGCTAGGTTGTATGTTAGCGCATTGTGTATGCCATGTTACCTCGTGCATCGTGTATGCCATTTCATAGCATTGTGCATGTTAGGTTGTATCTTAGTTGCATTCATGCATCTCATGCATATTGCATCGTGCTTGGGATAGGAGTTAGCCCGAGCACGGGAAACGAGGGATGTTTCGTACTCCGAGTGACGTAACGTGTCTCAATTCCCAATCACCGACACTCCGGATTACCCATGATGGAGTTTAGGTCTCATTGTGTTTTCATGTGCATTTATTCCATATTGAGTTGTGCAATTCGACTCCTCGGCCATCATGCATCGAGATGCGTGATTGGTGGCACGAGGATCGAGGCATGCATACATTTGTGAAAATACATTGCTATGCCCCTTTTCTGCTCTCTGTTGCAGCAAATCAAGAATCAGTAGTCTTCCGGGGCTTGGCGCGCTTTCCAAAAAATTATTGCAAAACAGAGGCTAATTGGGGCATCGCCGTAGATTTCCGTGCGAAGGCAACCCGGATGTGCATCATTCATCATCTGAAGAAGAGTCAAGGCAGTCCCTGGCTTGCATGCCAGTTTATTGTTTTCTTAGTTAATTTGGTAATTAATTAGGATTTTTGTACATATTTGGACTGTATTATTTATTCAGACTGTATTATTCATTCGGGACTGTACTTATTTATTCGGACCCTCTGCGTGAGGGCATAACTGTAATAAGTGTGCGTGTGTGTGATGTATGTCTTCCAACCCCACGTCTTCCTCCCTTTTATTTACCTGCTTATGATGGTTAGATTAGGGCATGTTTCAATTAGCATACAGTATGATAGCATGTTTGCATTCATTCATCTGTTTTGCATGCACCGGGCTCAGCGCATCATACTAACTACATTGTATTTCCAATTCCAAGTTGAATACATGTTAGTTGTAGCATTTCATATGCCATGTTTAGAATAGCCAAGCCTGCTATAGTTGCATCTTGCATGTGTTGCATTAGGCATTTCTGTATAGTTAGGATCATGCATGGATTTCTAACCTAGCTTCTGTTTTGGCTTGGAGTACTCGGTAAGTTTTTATGCTTTAGCATCCTTGCATGCGTGTGAGTGACTGCCATGAATAGCATGCTTACCATGAGGCTATATGCTTATGTGATATAACTGCCTGAATGCCTGTGGGTGAAGGTTGGGTTACTTGGATTGGAACAAATCATCAACTGTGAGTTTTAAGCCCACTAGATAGTGGCAAAACCATCTTTTTCTAAGCCCACCTAAGGGTGGCAAAATCTGCATTTTAAGCCTACTTGCGAGTAGCAAACCATCTTTCAAACAAACATGAAATGTTTTGTTCCAATTCAGGCGACCCAGTCTATACTTGTATGCTGTGCGCATCACATAGTAAATCTAGGCTAATAACCGGAATAAGAACACGCAATGTTTTCAAAAATAGATATGATGGTTATTAGAGGCCGATCTTTGGTCGGTGGAGCGGGGGTGTTCACGAAGTGACCTTCCCCAATCGTACCCAAGTTCCCGAGCCGAGGCAACTTTGGTGATGACGGACACGTGGCCTTAGGCAACGAGTCAGGGTTTCCTAAATTTTTCAAAATAAAATATTTAGGTGGCGACTCTGTATCTGGCCAAACAGTCCATGTTTGGCATTTCTTTTCTAAAAATCTGTTTTCTCAAAACGATTTGCCGGATTTGGACTCTTTGGTTCAGATTAAAGAACCGTGACATTTGAGAGTCCGAGCTGTAGTGACCCCAAACGAACAGAACAGGACTAACCCTCCCGGGGCGTTCGGGGACGTCTACACCATGTTAGTCCGTTATTGGGCTCAAGACCTGGTTGAGAAATATCCAAACCATGTTTCTTAACCAGTTGAATGTACCTGGTAAACTGCAGACGAAAAGGGCATGTAAATTTTGGATTTGACTGCTTAACTAAAAAAGAGAATCAAGGAAAACTTACTTGTCACCATTAAAGTGTTCAACTCCCAGATCTTCATCCCAGATGAAAATATACTCATAAACTGCAATAATATCAGGATGCAAAAACCTCTTTGCATACCACCTGCAAAAAAATTTAAAATTTTATATGCAGAAAGAAGCCACAAAAATTGCACATCAGCAGAAACACAACTGGTAGCAAATCTTATAATGGTCATTTGAATCTACGAAAGGATGCAATATTAATGAAAAACAAATCAGTCTTTATTTCCTTTCCCAATAAAGAAAGGGTATCATGTCTCTGTTTTATGAGTTCTCTTTTCAAACATGGTATAGTGGAATATGTGGTATAACACCAAAAATATGTAAAATACTAAAGCATCTTACCATTTTGTTTGCTTTCTTACACTGACATGGATGGCCCTCTTTGACCACTCAAATTGATCCCATTCGCTTGTCCAGCCATCATAATGAAAAAGCATAATTTGAAAATCCTCAGAAAACTATCAAAAAATAAAATAAGATTACAAATCTCTACTTGCAACACCATAAAAATAATACAAATAATGAAATGGTCCATTTGTGTAACCTTTTTAACTGCTGCATCAATGTTGTTCCTCTGATCCAAACCAACTGTGAATGTTACCAAGTATTTCGGCTTCATTGTCAAATCCTGAAAGTTACAGAATGTTCTCCATAAGATAACTGGAGTTATGAGAGTAGTTACACACATGCCAAATCAATGGAAATTTCATAGTATGATACGGTTTCTTTTTGCCCTTATTCCAATTTTTAGTATTTTATGATGTGAGAGTTTCTCACTTGCTTGTCACCAACAATGATAAGCCAATTAAATCCACAAGCAGCCAACCCAGCCGTACCAATCTTAACAAATCTAAGCATCACACATTAAAAAATAACCAAAACCTGAAAAATACAGTTTCGCAAACAGGTTCCACACAATTTCAGAAAACAATGATAAGAGTAATACCCATTAAGCCTTTGACAAGAACATTTCAAAGATGAGAAAACTTTAGTTAAAGAATTACTAAGTAGAATATGCCATGGTCTTAGATATGTGATGAATTTTTTATTTTTTTTAATTTTTACTCACTAAACAACAATGTCTGCTCTATTAGGACTTCCAAAATCATATATGGTCATAGTTGAGTTGGAGAGTTAACAAGAAATTAAAAACTTTACAATGATTAAAACCAATTCCACCATCTAAAATAGGTAAATAATTGCAAGCTCCAGCACCATAACACAGTCATTTGTGTTGAACAACATACCTCACTGGGTTCACCCCATAATCTTCGTAAATAAAAATCAGACTGAGAGACTACAATTGCTGGAGGTAAGGATTCTGCACCTCGAGGATTTGTTGGAACATATATCTGGGAGGAAAACCAAACATGAACAGGTTATCAGCCTAAATAAAAATTGAACATGAACTCTGGGAACACATTTTGCTGTTGTAGCAACTGAGAAAAGATATGGGAAAAGCCTGTTGATTTAGTATTTCCAGATAAGCTATAACACAAGACTGCAGAAAATGACATAATTAAAGCCAAGCTATCAAACTAAGAAGCATGGACATTTCTATGAAGCTGCAGTGTACCCGTAACCTCTAGCATTGTTCTGTTGACATTTGTCATGCAATTGTTCCAGAGAAACATAATTTAGAGACACAAGGGAAGGGACATAATTATTTTTTATTTTTTATTTTTTATTTTTTATTTTTGGCAGCAAATCACTTTCATTGATCAATAGGTCTCTGGCATCAATTTCTGAGGGTGTTACTAAATCACTGGTTTATATTTTTCTTGAACAATAACATCATCTCATGTAAGAAGACAAACAAGCAAGGAATCACTAGCCCTTTAAGCGATAGTTGACCTCAGAATGACACATGTTAAGAAAGCGTAGAAGAATTAAATAACCAAGGAAAAGGTACCTTAGGTGGTGCTTTGTCAGTGGAAACACGAGTTTCAGGTATGTGGTTACTAATGGATCTAGAATGATCATTGTTAAAGGCTACGTCAAGAGATGATACAATGCTTGAATGTAAATTAATCTGCATGAATGCAATCGCAATGAATCAAATGGATAATAGGTGCCTCATGCAACATAGGGTCATTGACAGAATGAGCCAACATACCTTATTAAGGGAAACAGAAGGAAAAAAAATTCCAATAAAATATCCAAAGATCATTCCAGTTAAAGTTGTAATTACAAGTCTGATAGTGTCATTTGATTTTTTGAAGGCTCCACTGCAACCAAAACAAGAAAACTAATCAAGGTGATTTCAAAGAATTGGTCCTGCATTCTGGCCCTTGAAGCGTCTTGCACAAGTTAACCAGACAAATATATGAAAATATCAGTACAAACCTGCGGTGTATGGTCCCCATCTTGGTAAAGTCACTCAAATCAAGCGTCATGCACTGGGCAAAACCCTATTCCTTAAGCAACTTTTGAAGCATAAACAGCATTCTCCAGTTTCAATTGATTTTCCCAATACTAATTTCTGTTATACAAATCCATAAGATATTCAATACATAACAAACAAATAAATGCAAAATCTCAAGCAAAAGATTGTATAAAATCTTAAGCCAAGTTTTCTGCAATCTTTCTACATTATTCTCGCATTAAATTCCCCCAAGTTTAAAATAACAATTTAATAATTAATAAACTCATAATCCAGTATTCTTTGATGAGTTTTGCGCACAGTTGAGGTAAAATATCATGTTAAAAGTTCAAAGTAGATGAGCATGACCAGACCAAAAAATAAAACCCTAAAAAACCCAGCATTTTTTTTTTTATATTACTGAAAACCCAGTAAGATTATGCAATTTTAAACCTAGGTTTGCGTTGAACAAATACTTTTTTTTTTTTTCCTTTTCACTTTTTGTTTTGGTAAACCAAGTTATCATGCTTAAACACTCTGATCTTCAAATGAGGGTTCATCAGACATTGCAGTGATGATTGACACCAAAAACATAGCATTTATACTGCTTGCAAATACCACGCTACGATCATTCACATGATCCAGAATTCTTCTAGTATAAGAGTGATTTTAAACTACAGAGATTTCAATTTATGAATTTAGTAGCATTAAAGCAACGCAGAATGGAGGGAATTAAGACGAAAAGAATAAGAATAAGAAGGGGAAGAAGAAGAAGAAGAAGCATTAAATAAAAGCAAATTAATGAGTATATTGTAATCTGTACATGAATCAAGAATCCTATTATACAGGAAAATAAAAATGATGAATGAATTCTGGTATTATGATCGAGAGAGTATTGCAGAATTGATCAAATTCAAAGAGCATTAGAAAGGGCTAGAGAAGCTTACAGATTTCGCCGATAGCAAGCGACCCAGAGAGAACAAAAAAAATATTTCATCAAAAAAATATTCATGATGCCAACAACACCTCTGAAGTGTAGAACCTGATAAAAAATTAAAATGAACAAAAAAAATATCATATCAAAACTATTTTTTAAATAGTAATGTCATGAGAAACATATCCGGATGACAGGCATAAACCTCAAAGATCATACATAAAAGGAAGAGTTTCAATGACACAAATACATGAAGTTTCAATTACATGAACCATTCTCCACTAAACGTAATAATAGCTTTCCAATATAAACACTTGGTATTTGAAATTTCTCTTAATCAATCCATGAATCACCTACCCTTGACAAAGACCAATCCATGCTGCATGACACCAAGGAAAGAAAAAATGGAAATATCCAGGGCAACATTCTTGGTATGTTCTGTATCTAAACAACTTGAAGCAAATGCCAATGCATACAACTTAGGAATAACAACATTCAAGTTCTCTTGCATCCAACCCCAACTCAGATACTGAGAATAGTAAAGACCGTCAGTATATACTTCATCATCTTCAATAGAATATAGGGTTTTTTAGTAATATAAGTAGGGGAAATTACAAATATAACCTTGAGTTATCAAACAAATACAGAATTCCCCTCGTGTTTGAGAAATTACAGATCCCCCAAATAGGCAGTCATTTCCCCGCAGTCGCCACACCCAGTTCTCGCACTTTGTAATGCAAATGATCAAATCCCCCACCGTCATCCTAACACTGTCATAGCCCTCCGCCACTACTTGTTAGGATTTTGACAACCCCTAGCCAGGATCAATGAGACACAAAATAGCAAACAACAAAGATAATATGTATCAAAACAATCACACATACACGCAAGAATACAAGGGTTTACATGGTTCACCTACGTCAAAGGTCGTTGCAGTTTCACTATGATCTGACAACAGTTACAACTCTCTCACACAATACAAGACGTGCCTCTCATCTATGTAAGTATAAAAATCAGAGCAACATGGAAACAACAATAAAATTACCAAAATGCTAGGGGGCGCCTCGAAACCTGCATTGGATCAAGGGCCCAGTGACCAAAACTTACCAAGGTCCACAATACCCAAACCTCCCTCTGTCTCCCTATTATTGCGATCTAAACTACAATGGAACTGATTGACGATCAGTGATGGGTATGGCAGGGAATATGATAATCTCTTTCATGAATTATTAGAACACAGAACATTGCTTTAAGTACAAAGCAATGAACAACAACCCATATTCCGAGTTGGTCGATTAGGTTAGCAAATAGAGAAACGAAGTCATCAATGGTATCATTGGTGGTGATGAAAGGTAGTGAATGGGTGATGATTTGGTGGGCTGCTTGGGTTCATAGATAGATATAAGGGTATGGAAAGGTGGCACTATTGAAATGGAGGGGAGGGAGGAGGGAGCAATGTTGGCACCAATGATTTATTTTTCTTTGAATTTATTTGGATTTTTGTTTTGTATAGATGGTTGTATCATTGTATTGTTATGCTATAATCAAGATGGTGAAAATGAAGAGAAATTAGATCTATACTATATTGTTGAAACTAGAAGAGGGTAGTTAGCAAATAGCAATGGGCTTGGACTTAGATTGACCATGGTGTTGTCAATGGAGATAGTGGCCATAGAGGTTGGGCAATGAACCGGTTAAGGGAGGTTTGTTGGTGTAATTGCAACAGGTGGTGGTGATAAGCCTGTGGAGTTGTGACATAGGGAAGCATATGGAATGAATGAAAACCCAAGGAAAAACCAGAAGAATTTCAAATTCATAAACATTCTCTGAATTTTATCTCAATCAATGACCCCCTAACCTCGATGGCTTACAACCATATAAATAAAGGAAGTGGCTTGCTATTAGCACCTTCTACTTGAAGGCTGCATGGTTGGCATTGGCAACACCTTGCACCCATGTCCAACCAAGGCCACAGCATGATGGTGGCATGCCAAGACAACGAGGTGAAAAGATGACAAAGTGCTAAGGCAGCAGCACACAACCCTTGGCCAAAGTATGGGTAGCATTTGCACAGATGCAAGGCATTCGTATAACCTGAATGTGGGCTGCAACATACTGAAGGGTTGAAGACAATCAGTGGGCAAGACTTGGTCTGGTGGCCAAGACAACCAAATTCGTGGCTGGCTTGATGAGACAGAAAACATGGCAGTTATCAGCAGTTATGCATGTCTATTGGCAACAATTACTTTTGTTAGGGCAAAGACAAGGCAAGCCTGGAAATTAGGAACCACGGCTGGAAGACAGAAGCAATTATTAGCAGTTAGCTCCAGATTTGTTCTTAAGTCCCTAGGCAGTTGGGGGTGTAAACTGCCATGCCACTTGGCATGCTCCGTATTGTTGGTTGTATTGTTGTAACTTATTGTAAGCCTATATAAGGCATGGCCATGGAACTCAAAATGGTATCAAGTAATTGTAAGAGTTTCCATAGATATCCTTTGTATTGTTGGTGCAATAATAAATGTTGGGAATTTTCTGTAATTTCGTGTTGCCTTCTCTCTTACTTGTTCTAAGTCATTGTGTGAGTGTGTATTGATAATTGGCTGAGACTAAGTGCTGTAACTTAGTGCCATTGCAGGCTAAAAATTTTAATTCGAAAATTGACCCTGTAACAATTAGTATCAAAGCCAGGTTAAGCCCTAATGGTGTCTGGCATAGATGCCTTGAAGAAAAGAGTGACACGGTAGGAGAATCTCATGGGTGAACCTACTGATGAGAATCGCTCGCTAACGGATCGATTGGATGCTATGGCTTCTGGGGTTCTTGCCCTTGAGACCTCGACAGCAGATCGGTTCAAGGATGTGATAACTGATATACTTGCCATTTCGGATGCTTGGAAGGACAAATTGCAGGAGGTTACTGACGAACTCACCCTTGTTAAGAAGGCAGTCTATGGGCATACGAATTATGGTGAGACTCCTTCGATAATCAAAGTTCCTGACCCTAAGTCTTTCGGTGGTAATCGGAGTGCCAAGGAACTTGAGAATTTTTTGTGGGACATGGAGCAGTACTTTAAGGCTGCTCATGTGCAAGAAGGGGAGAAAGTTACCATCACAAGCATGTACCTAAACTTTGGTGGCGTACACGTGTTGGGGATGATGCTCGACCAGAGATCTTAACATGGGAGACTCTTAAGAAAGAAATGAAAGAACAATTTCTTCCTTGCAACACATCTTGGGTTGCAAGAGATGTCTTGAAACGGTTGAAGAATTCCGGATCAGTGAGGGAATATGTGAAAGAATTCAGTTCGTTGATGCTTGACATCAAGAACATGTCTGAGGAAGAAAAAATTTTCAACTTTATGTTTGGGTTACAGAATTGGGCCCAGTTGGAACTTCAAAAACTCGATGCCAAAGATTTACCTTCTGCCATGGCTGCGGCAGATGGGTTGCTTGACTACAAGTTAAGCAAGGAACCCACGTGTGAAACCAGCAAATCTAAGAAAAAAGGAAAAGAGAAGACTGGAGAGAAGAAGTGTGGTTTCAATAAGGGTAAAGATGGTTCCAAGTACAAGCAGAAAGGGGACTCTTCTCAGAACAATGGTGGGAAATCTAACAAAGGATGTTTCATCTGTGATGGACCCTATAGAGTGAAGGATTGTCCCAAGCGTGAGAAACTTAACGCTATGGTTG
>NW_021026074.1:360020-404440 GCF_004153795.1 Camellia sinensis
CATTTGTGTAACCTTTTTAACTGCTGCATCAATGTTGTTCCTCTGATCCAAACCAACTGTGAATGTTACCAAGTATTTCGGCTTCATTGTCAAATCATGAAAGTTACAGAATGTTCTCCATAAGATGATTGGAGTTATGAGAGTAGTTACACACATGCCAAATCAATGGAAATGTCATAGTATGAGACGGTTTCTTTTTGCACTTATTTCAATTTTTAGTATTTTATGATGTGAGGGTTTCTCACTCTCTTGTCACCAACAATGATAAACCAATTAAATCTACAAGCAGCCAACCCAACCGTACCAATCTTAACAAATCTAAGCATCACACATTAAAAAATAACCAAAACCTGAAAATTACAGTTTCGCAAACAAGTTCCACACAATTTCAAAAAACGATGATAAGAGTAATATCCATTAAGCCTTTGACAAGAACATTTCAAAGATGAGAAAACTCTAGTTAAAGAATTATTAAGTAGAATATGCCATGGTCTTAGATATGTGATGAATTTTTCATTTTTTTTATTTTTTGATATTTACTCGCTAAACAACAATGTCTACTCTATTAGGACTTCCGAAATCATATATGGTCATAGTTGAGTTGGAGAGTTAACAAGAAATTAAAAACTTTACAATGATTAAAACCAATTCCACCATCTAAAATAGGTAAATAATTGCAAGCTCCAGCACCATAACTAATTGAATCTCTGATTTTTAATTCAATCATGGGAAAGATTAGAGAAGGCTCTTGATTGAATGCAGTGAAAAAGGCTTTCAGGTCTCCCACTAAAGACACCCAGAAAAGTAGTAGCAGAGGGAGATTAGAAGACAATGAACAAGAAGAGGAAGAGAATGTAACAACAATCCTGCTACAACATCATTCTCGATGTGTTTTCTATAAATGAAATTTTTTGTAGAAGAGAGGAAAGCGAAGATGGATTTTTTGCAAACCATCGCATCACGAAACCACGATAGAGCACAATGAAGCTAAGAACTTAACTAATAGTAATGCTGCTAATACTTGTGATTCTAAAAATCCTGTCCCTGAGGCTGCCGAAGCGGCGCAAAGATTATGAGACAGATGATTACACAGATAACACCCCTTTTAGATTAGCAGAATCCAACTGTTATATCAATAACAAAAGGTGAACATCATATGAGAACATAAATCTGCATAGCCAGTCTCACTGGAAGATTGGAAAATCAAAAACTAAGAAAAAAACCACCATTACATGTCAAACAGGTTTGGTTCAATGTTAGTCAAACAAAGCCAATTCCATACAAATGCAGAATATAAAAGATTTGGAAGGAAACCTGTTGTCTTAAGCTAATAATCTCCTCATGACTGATCCAGTTCTAGTTTGAGGCTTGATATTTCTCTTTGATACTTTTTAATCGAAGACTTTTCATCAATAATCTAGAAGAAGAGAAATTTTATAAATCAGCAAACAATGAATTGTATATAAAGTGAATTCTTCTTGAAATCTAGCAAATGTCTCCCTTGTGGGTTGGGGGGTCTTGTCTTTACCATATTTTTAAGTGATGGTGGTGGTTTGATAGCAAAATGGTTATGAACAACAAATAGGCTCAATAACCATCACTAGTTGCAGACGCAATAACAACAGTGAATATACTTGACTTTTTAGCTATAACACCAGCATATTCAAGTTTCTGTTATAAAATTTTCTGATCATATCTTGGAAGGAACATATTAAAGAAAGACTTGAGTTAAACTTAAAAAAAAAAAAAAAAGAACAGTTAAGAGACTTCAGAGATGTTACTCCTTCCCAGCTAATGGATTCGACCAAATAAGACTAATTACAGTGTGATCAGGTATGGCGTTGAAGTTCCAAATAGGAATAATTCCAGTGTGATCTTTCTGACCCAAAATATAAAATATATAATGATTCCCAGATTTGTTTCAGTGTTTCATGGATTTAACTCATAAAAGAATTATATGTTGAAATTTTTTCTTTCAAATCATCTCAATATCAGGAAACCAGCATTCAAGAAAATATATAATAGAGAACTTTATTATTTCATCATGACCTTTCTAATCAAAATCACAAGCAAAGTGTGCGGTTCTGCCATTTCAATATTAAAATGTAAGATTTACAAACAAAAGTAAAGGACTGTTTCTGAATAGTATGACAAACAAGTCACTTAACAAATAAGAGCTATGGATCAAAATCTTTAGTCTATAGCTACCTAGTTGCTTCATATTCATGCTTGATAACAGTCCAACCTGATAATGACTATTCTTAGTATCAAAATAACCATTTAGACAAGTTTGTTTGACATCAAACTAAAAATGTGGGTGAATCTTCAAATGTCCAGAACATTTATCTCCAAAAATGGAGCATTTGATATTTCTCATAGAAAACAATAATATCAAAGAGGATATCAGGAAAAATAATGGGAGCTAATATTATAGACAACAAAAAGATTGTGAGATAGATGATTACATAATTGCCAAGCTCTCTCTTCTTTACTTCTCTGCTCCTGCATATAATTTCCAAGCTCTCTACTCTCTTCCAAATTTATACATTATTACCAAGCTCTCTGCTCTCTTTCAAATTTACTGGGGATATGTCAGTTCCTTGTTAGATCCTGTTCCCTGTTTCTTGATTTCATTATCACTCTCTCTCTTTCTCGCATTTCTTGCATTTAGTGAACAAAATTCCCACTGGTCTTTTCCCAACTTGGGTTTCATTGTAAATGTAGCTCAACTGTTAATTGAAGCTCTGTTTTTTTAATTCAATCATGGGAAAGATTAGAGAAGGCTCTTGATTGAATGCAGTGAAAAAGGCTTTCAGGTCTCCCACTAAAGACACCCAGAAAAGTAGTAGCAGAGGGAGATTAGAAGACAATGAACAAGAAGAGGAAGAGAAGGTAACAACAATCCTGCTACAACATCATTCTCGATGTGTTTTCTATAAATGAAATTTTTTGTAGAAGAGAGGAAAGCGAAGATGGATTTTTTGCAAACCATCGCATCACGAAACCACGATAGAGCACAATGAAGCTAAGAACTTAACTAATAGTAATGCTGCTAATACCTGTGATTTTAAAAATCCTGTCCCTGAGGCTGCCGAAGCGGCGCAAAGATTATGAGACAGATGATTACACAGATAACACCCCTTTTAGATTAGCAGAAGATACTGTTTATTTTACAATAAAAGTTGAACATCATTTTTATTTTCTAGTGTTTGGGTAAAAATTAAAAGATAAAATAAAAATAACAAAATTTTTCCATTGACACATTTTATCTAACATTTGACATGCAAGGAAAATGATACAATAAGAATCACAATATCAACAAGCTATTCCAACAAAAAAAAAAAAATCCATAATTTTTTTTTTTATGTCAGTAGGATAAGAATCATAGCATCAGGAATACTAACCTCAACTACAAATCGGTCATCATCAACATGCATAGGAGAGCACCAACGAACTAGTCACCAGCACCAATTTTAGAAACTGTTTTGACATTTTCTATAAGGAAAATGTGATAGAGTGAGAAAGATAATGAGATTCAATCAAAAATAGAGAGGGAGAGAGGTCCAAATCTCATAGAGCAATGAAGAGAATACGTGAAATTCGATCGGAGAGATTGAGAAAGCAGATTTGATATTACCATAATAGCAGGTCGGAGAGACAGAGAGAGCAGATCTGATGGGATAGAGAGCAGATCTGAGAATAAGATCTACATCTCTACGTCGTTGTGCTTGCTTCTACTCACTGTTGCTAACGATCCAGATCCAACACTGCTTGCTTATCTTGTACATGATTAGATACATTAACATGGCACTCAAAACCTAGATAAATCGATTCGAAAAAAGAAAATACAAAACAGAAGAAAAGAAACTAGAAATCAACTATAAATCGTTAGTTTAAGCCATGAAAGTCTACGGATCTTGTGTGAATGTAGTAAATCCATATAAAAAAACTCTAACCTTGAGCCCTAGATCGACTTAGATAAGAGGGATTCAAACGATATTACAGACAAACATTCAAATCAAGTGTAGAACAAGAGTTTCCAGATCATACAACCAAAGAATCGATGGAGATGGAAGATCCAAGGCCTTGATTTCTCTCTCTGCCTCTCTCTCTCTCTCTCTCTCAAAAGTCACGCTCTGTTCTCTGAAGTCACGCCTCTGCTTTGATCAGAGAAGTCTTGCCTCTTCCCTCACAAATAAATGTTATTTCACAATTTTGTAATAACGGCACACAAAACAAGATGGGATAATTAAATTTGCTCAAAAAGTAAAAATTATAAGAGATTTCACGACGTTTTTCAAAAAACGTCAGAAAAAAAACGTCGTAATTTCCTATTTTTCTTGTAGTGTTTGCTTGTCACCAACAATGATAAGCCAATTAAATCCACAAGCAGCCAACCCAGCCGTACCAATCTTAACAAATCTAAGCATCACACATTAAAAAATAACCAAAACCTGAAAAATACAGTTTCGCAAACAGGTTCCACACAATTTCAAAAAACAATGATAATAGTAATACCCATTAAGCCTTTGACGAGAACATTTCAAAGATGAGAAAAGTTTAGTTAAAGAATTACTAAGTAGAATATGCCATGGTCTTAGATATGTGATGAATTTTTTATTTTTTTTTTATTTTTACTCACTAAACAACAATGTCTACTCTATTAGGACTTCCAAAATCATATATGGTCATAGTTGAGTTGGAGAGTCAACAAGAAATTAAAAACTTTACAATGATTAAAACCAATTCCACCATCTAAAATAGGTAAATAATTGCAAGCTCCAGCACCATAACACAGTTATTTGTGTTGAACAACATACCTCACTGGGTTCACCCCATAATCTTCGCAAATAAAAATCAGACTGAGAGACTACAATTGCTGGAGGTAAGGATTCTGCACCTCGAGGATTTGTTGGAACATATATCTGGGAGGAAAACCAAACATGAACAGGTTATCAGCCTAAATAAAAATTCAACATGAACTCTGGGAACACATTTTGCTGTTGTAGCAACTGAGAAAAGATATGGGAAAAGCCTGTTGATCTAGTATTTCCAGATAAGCTATAACACAAGACTGCAGAAAATGACATAATTAAAGCCAAGTTATCAAACTAAGAAGCATGGGCATTTCTATGAAGCTGCAGTGTACCCATAACCTCTAGCATTGTTCTGTTGACATTTGTCATGCAATTGTTCCAGAGAAACATAATTTAGAGACACAAGGGAAGGGACATAATTCTTTTTTATTTTTAATTTTTTAATTTTTTTTGCAGCAAATCACTTTCATTGATCAATAGGTCGTTGGCATTAATTTTTGAGGGTGTTACTAAATCACTGGTTTTTATTTTTCTTGAACAATAACATCATCTCATGTAAGAAGACAAACAAGCAAGGAATCACTGGCCCTTTAAGCGATAGTTGACCTCAGAATGACACATGCTAAGAAAACGTAGAAGAATTAAATAACCAAGGAAAAGGTACCTTAGGTGGTGCTTTGTCAGTGGAAACACGAGTTTTAGGTATGTGGTTACAAATGGATCTAGAATGATCATTGTTCAAGGCTACATCAAGAGATGATACAATGCTTGAATGTAAATTAATCTGCAAGAATGCAATCGCAATGAATCAAATGGATAATAGGTGCCTCATGCAACATAGGGTCATTGACAGAATGAGCCAACATACCTTATTAAGGGAAACAGATGGAAAAGAAATTCCAATAAAATATCCAAAGATCATTCCAGTTAAAGTTGTAATTACAAGTCTGATAGTGTCATTTGATTTTTTAAAGGCTCCACTGCAACCAAAACAAGAAAACTAATCAAGGTGCTTTCAAAGAATTGGTCCTGCATTTTGGCCCTTGAAGCGTCTTGCACAAGTTAACCAGACAAATATATGAAAATATCAGTACAAACCTGCGGTGTATGGTCCCCATCTTGGTAAAGTCACTCAAATCAAGCGTCATGCACTGGGCAAAACCCTATTCCTTAAGCAACTTTTGAAGCATAAACAACATTCTCCAGTTTCAATTGATTTTCCCAATACTAATTTCTGTTATACAAATCCATAAGATATTCAATACATAACAAACAAATAAATGCAAAATCTCAAGCAAAAGATTGTATAAAATCTTAAGCCAAGTTTTCTGCAATCTTTCTACATTATTCTCGCATTAAATCCCCCAAGTTTAAAATAACAATTTAATAATTAATAAACTCATAACCCAGTATTGTTTGATGAGTTTTGCGCACAGTTGAGGTAAAATATCATGTTAAAAGTTCAAAGCAGATGAGCATGACCAGACCAAAAAATAAAACCCTAAAAAACCCAGCATTTTTTTTATATTACTGAAAACCCAGTAAGATTATGCAATTTTAAACCTTGGTTCGCGTTGAACAAATACTTTTTTTTTTTTTTTTGCCTTTTCACTTTTTGTTTTGGTAAACCAAGTTATCATACTTAAGCACTCTGATCTTCAAATGGGGGTTCATCAGACATTGCAGTGATGATTGACACCAAAAACATAGCATTTATACTGCTTACAAATACCACGCAATGATCATTCACATGATCCAGAATTCTTCTAGTATAAGAGTGATTTTAAACTACAGAGATTTCAATTTATGAATTTAGTAGCATTAAAGCAACGCAGAATGAAGGAAATTAAGACGAAAAGAATAAGAATAAGAAGAGGAAGAAGAACAAGAAGAAGAAGAAGAAGAAGCGTTAAATAAAAGCAAATTAATGAGTATATTGTAATCTGTACATGAATCAAGAATCCTATTAGACAGGAAAATAAAAATGATGAATGAATTCTGGTATTATGATCGAGAGAGTATTGCAGAATTGATCAAATTCAAAGAGCATTAGAAAGGGCTAGAGAAGCTTACAGATTTCGCCGATAGCAAGCGACCCAGGGAGAACAAAAAAAATACTTCATCAAAAAAATATTCATGATGCCAACAACACCTCTGAAGTGTAGAACCTGATAAAAAATTAAAATGAACAAAAAAAATATCATATCAAAACTATTTTTTAAATAGTAATGTCATGAGAAACATATCCGGATGACAGGCATAAACCTCAAAGATCATACATAAAGGGAAGAGTTTCAATGACACAAATACATGAAGTTTCAATTACATGAACCATTCTCCACTAAACGTAATAATAGCTTTCCAATATAAACACTTGGTATTTGAAATTTCTCTCAATCAATCCATGAATCACCTACACTTGACAAAGACCAATCCATGCTGCATGACACCAAGGAAAGAAAAAATGGAAATATCCAGGGCAACATTCTTGGTATGTTCTGTATCTAAACAACTTGAAGCAAATGCCAATGCATACAACTTCGGAATAACAACTTTCAGGTTCTCTTGCATCCAACCCCAACTCAGATACTGAGAATAGTAAAGACCGTCAGTATATACTTCATCATCTTCAATAGAATATTGGGTTTTTTAGTAATATAAGTAGGGGAAATTACAAATATAACCTTGAGTTATCAAACAAATATGGAATTCCCCTCATGTTTGAGAAATTACAGATCCCCCAAATAGGCAGTCATTTCCCCACAGTCGCCACACCCAGTCCTCGCACTTTGTAAATGATCAAATCCCCCACCGTCATCCTAACACTGTCATAGCCCTCCGCCACTACTTGTTAGGATTTTGACAACCCCTAGCCAGGATCAATGAGACACAAAATAGCAAACAACAAAGATAATATGTATCAAAACAATCACACATACACGCAAGAATACAAGGGTTTACATGGTTCACCTACGTCAAAGGTCATTGCAGTTTCACTATGATCTGACAACAATTACAACTCTCTCACACAATACAAGAGGTGCCTCTCATCTATGTAAGTATAAAAATCAGAGCAACATGGAAACAACAATAAAATTACCAAAATGCTAGGGGGCGCCTCGAAACCTGCATTGGATCAAGGGCCCAGTGACCAAAACTTACCAAGGTCCACAATACCCAAACCTCCCTCTGTCTCCCTATTGTTGCGATCTAAACTACAATGGAACTGATTGACGATCAGTGATGGGTATGGCAGGGAATATGATAATCTCTTTCATGAATTATTAGAACATAGAACATTGCTTTAAGTACAAAGCAATGAACAACAACCCATATTCCGAGTTGGTCGATTAGGTTGGCAAATAGAGAAACGAAGTCATCAATGGTATCATCGGTGGTGATGAAAGGTAGTGAATGGGTGATGATTTGGTGGGCTGCTTGGGTTCATAGATAGATATAAGGGTATGGAAAGGTGGCACTATTGAAATGGAGGGGAGGGAGGAGGGAGCAATGTTGGCACCAATGATTTATTTTTCTTTGAATTTATTTGGATTTTTGTTTTGTATAGATGGTTGTATCATTGTATTGTTATGCTATAATCAAGATGGTGAAAATGAAGAGAAATTAGATCTATACTATATTGTTGAAACTAGAAGAGGGTAGTTAGCAAATAGCAATGGGCTTGGACTTAGATTGACCATGGTGTTGTCAATGGAGATGGTGGCCATAGAGGTTGGGCAATGAACCGGTTAAGGGAGGTTTGTTGGTGTAATTACAACAGGTAGTGGTGATGAGCCTGTGGAGTTGTGACGTAGGGAAGCATATGGAATGAATGAAAACACAAGGAAAAACCAGAAGAATTTCAAATTCATAAACATTATCTGAATTTTATCTCAATCAATGACCCCCTAACCTCGATGGCTTACAACCATATAAATAAAGGAAATGGCTTGCTATTAGCACCTTCTACTTGAATGCTGCATGGTTGGCATTGGCAACACCTTGCACCCATGTCCAACCAAGGCCATGACATGATGGTGGCATGCCAAGACAACAAGGTGAACAGATGACAAAGTGTTGGGGCAGCAGCACACAACCCTTGGCCAAAGTATGGGTAGCATTTGCACAGATGCAAGGCATTCATATAACCTGAATGTGGGCTGCAACATACTGAAGGGTTGAAGACAATCAGTGGGCAAGACTTGGTCTGGTGGCCAAGACAGAAAACATGGCGGTTATCAGCAGTTATGCATGTCTGTTGGCAACAATTACTTTTGTTAGGGCAAAGGCAAGGCAAGCCTGGAAATTAGGAACCACGGCTGGAAGACAGAAGCAGTTATTAGCAGTTAGCTCCAGATTTGTTCCTAAGTCCCTAGGTAGTTGGGGGTGTAAACTGCCATGTCACTTGGCATGCTTTCCTTGTATTGTTGGTTGTATTGTTGTAACTTATTGTAAGCCTATATAAGGCATGGCTATGGAACTCGAAATGGTATCAAGTAATTGTAAGAGTTTCCATAGATATCCTTTGTATTGTTGGTGCAATAATAAATGTTGGGAATTTTCTGTAATTTCGTGTTGCCTTCTCTCTTACTTGTTCTAAGTCATTGTGTGAGTGTGTATTGATAATTGGCTGAGACTAAGTGCTGTAACTTAGTGCCATTGCAGGCTAAAAATTTTAATTCGAAAATTGACCCTGTAACAATTAGTATCAAAGCCAGGTTAAGCCCTAATGGTGTCTGGCATAGATGCCTTGAAGAAAAGAGTGACACGGTAGGAGAATCTCATGGGTGAACCTACTGATGAGAATCGCTCACTAATGGATCTATTGGATGCTATGGCTTCTGGGTTTCTTGCCCTTGAGACATCGACAACAGATCGGTTCAAGGATGTGATGACTGATATACTTGCCATTTCGGATGCTTGCAAGGACAAATTGCAGGAAGTTACTGACGAACTCACCCTTGTTAAGAAGGCAGTCTATGGGCATACGAATTATGGTGAGACTCCTTCGATAATCAAAGTTCCTGACCCTAAGGCTTTCGGTGGTAACCGGAGTGCCAAGGAACTTGAGAATTTTTTGTGGGACATGGATCAGTACTTTAAGGCTGCTCATGTGCAAGAAGGGGAGAAAGTTACCATCACAAGCATGTACCTTACTGGTGATGCTAAACTTTGGTGGTGTACACGTGTTGAGGATGATGCTCGACCAGAGATCTTAACATGGGAGACTCTTAAGAAAGAAATGAAAGAACAATTTCTTCCTTGCAATACATCTTGGGTTGCAAGAGATGTCTTGAAACGGTTAAAGAATTCCGGATCAGTGAGGGAATATGTGAAAGAATTCAGTTCGTTGATGCTTGACATCAAGAACATGTCTGAGGAAGATAAACTTTTCAACTTTATGTTTGGGTTACAGAATTGGGCCCAATTGGAACTTCGGAAACTCGATGTCAAAGATTTGCCTTCTGCCATGGCTGCGGCAGATGGGTTGCTTGACTACAAGTTAAGCAAGGAACCCACGTGTGATGCTTCAATAACGGTAAAGATGGTTCCAAGTACAAGCAAAAAGGGGACTCTAAGTGTGGCTTCAATAAGGGTAAAGATGGTTCCAAATACAAGCAGAAAGGGGACTCTTCTTAGAACAATGGTGGGAAATCTAACAAAGGATGTTTCATCTATGATGAACCCCATCGAGCGAAGGATTGTCCCAAGCGTGAGAAACTTAACGCTATGGTTGCTAAAGATGATAAGGTGGGATCTGACTCAAATGGCCCTACTCGAGTCAACCCCTTGCAATTGCTGAATGTAATTCGTGCTGAAAGGACCCCCTTATCCAGTTTGATGTACATATAGGTGGTGATGGATGGTATTGAAGTGTTTGCAATGGTGGACACTAATGCCATCCAGAACTTTGTGTCTGAAAGGGTAGTGCAGTCCTAAAATTGAAAATTGTCCAGAATCCAAGCAAAATTAAGACCGTGAATCCTGCAGCCCAACCGGTGCATGGGATGGCTCGGGATGTGAATGTAATAGTGGGTGAATGGACTGGACAACTTAACTTCATGGCAGTCCCATTAGATGACTTTGATGTTATTCTTGGGAACAATTTATTTGTGGCTGCAAAAGTGGCATTGTGGGTTGTTGATTTCAGATGAGAATCAATCTTGTTTTGTATCGGGCTCTACTCGACCAGACAAGAAAAATGGGGCAAAGAAGAAGGATAAGATGTTGTCGGCCGTGCAAGTGCTTAATGGGCTAAGGAAGGGAAAGGAAACATTCCTTGCAGCATTGATTGAAATGAAGGCTGACCTTACTATGAAAGTGCCGGATGCAGTGGTTGATGTCTTGGCGAAGCTCATTGATGTAATGCCTCCAGAGTTGTCTAAATCTCTCCCTCCTCGGCGTGCCACTGATCACAAAAATCGAATTGATGCCTAGTGCACAGACTCCTGCCAAGGCACCCTACCAAATGTCGCCGTTGGAACTTGCTAAACTAAGGAAGCAATTGTCGGAGTTATTGGAAGCCAGTTTAGTCTAGCCCTCCAAAGCCCCATATGGTGCCCCAGTGTTGTTCCAAAAGAAGCAAGATGGATAGTTGTGGATGTGCGTGGATTATCGAGCCCTAAATAAGGTGACTATAAAAAATAAGTACCCTGTCCCTTTGGTGGCTGATCTGTTTGACCATCTTAACAAGGCCACTTTCGTCACAAAGTTGGACCTTCGCTGGGGGTATTGGCAAGTTTGGGTTGCAGAAGGAGACGAGGCAAAGACCACTTGTGTAACTAGATATGGTTCTTTTGAATTTTTAGTTATGCCTTTTGGCCTTACTAATGCTCCTGCGACGTTTTGTAATTTAATGAATGATGTCTTTAATGATTATGTTGATTGGTTTGTAGTTGTTTACTTGGATGATATTGTAATTTATAGTGAAACATTACAAGACCATTTGACCCATCTCAGAAAGGCATTCTTCCGACTGCGGGAAAATAAACTCTATGTAAAGAGGGAGAAGTGCGAGTTTGCTCAAAAAGAAATTAAGTTTCGTGGGCATATTATTTGCCAAGGCTATGTCAAAATGGATGGAAAGAGGTGCAGGCTATTATGGAATGGTCTCTACCCACCAATGTTGCGGAGTTGCGATCCTTCTTGGTTTTGGCAAATTACTATAGGATGTTTATCGAGGGATATTCAAAGAAGGCTGCTCCCCTCACTGATTTGCTGAAGAAAGATCACAAATGGCATTGGTCCGTTAATTGTCAAGAGCTCTTTGACAAATTGAAAGGTGCGGTGGCAAGTGAACTAGTCTTGCGACTGCCTAATTTTCAGTTGCCTTTCGAAGTACACACGGATGCCTCAGACAAAGTGCTTGGAGGGGTATTGGTGCAAGAGGGACACCCTGTGGCCTTTGAAAACATATTGAATGTTGCTGAGAAGAATTATTCGGCCCATGAGAAAGAGATGACGGCGGTGGTGCATTGCCTTCTCACCTAGAGGGTTTATCTATTGGGGACTAGATTTTTGGTTCTTATTGATAATGTGGCCAATACATTCTTCAAAACTCAGAAAACGTTGTCTCCAAGGTAGGCCCGTTGGCAAGAATTCCTTAAAGAATATGATTTTGAGTGGCGACACAAACCTGGACGACAAAATCTAGTCGCTGATGCCTTAAGCTGGAAGGAGATAGTTGAATATGTGGCTGCTATTTCTAACATTGAATCACAATTGCTTGAAAGGATCAATGATAGTGCTGCAATTGACTCAGAGTATCAATGGTTGGTGCAGCAAGTGAGTGATAGTATTGTTCGTAGGTATTGCCTTGAAGATGGTCATTTCCATGGCAAAGGAGATAGGCTATATGTCCCTAGTGTTGGGGGACTGAGAATGGAACTTCTTAGAGAAACGCATGATCCGCAGTGGGCTGGTCATCCGGGATAACAAATCATTATGGCACTCTTGTCTCATTCATATGTTTGGCCGAAAATGGAAGAGGACGTGGAGGCCTATGTCAAAACTTGCATGGTGTGCCAATTGGACAAGACCGAAAGAAAGAAGGCGGCTGGGTTGTTGCAACCATTTCCGATCCCTAAGAAGCCTTGGGTTTTAGTGTCCATGGACTTCATCTCTGGGTTTCCTAAAATTAATGGGATGCGTTCCATCATGGTAATTGTTGACCGCTTTTCTAAGTATGCTATCTTTATCCCTACTCCTCATGCTTGTCCTGCTGACATTATTGTTGATATATTTTATAAGTATGTTGTAAAATACTTTGGCTTGCCTGAGGACATAATTAGTGACAAGGATAACTGGTTTATGGGAAGGTTTTGGACTGTGCTCCTTAATTTGTTAGGTTCAGAATTAAAGTTCTCCACAACAAATCACCCTCAGACAGATGGCCGGACCGAGAGGATGAATGGGTTGCTTGAGGAGTATCTCCGACATTATGTGACCGCAAGTCAAAAGAATTGGGTCGAATTGTTGGATAGTGCACAATTTTGTTACAATTTGCATAGATCATCTGCAACCAGGATGAGTCCGTTCGAATTGGCCACGGGGCAGCAACCCCTAACTCCTCACGAAGTGGCTAAAACAGGCTCTGGTGGTAGATGTCCAGCAACATACTGCTTTGCAAGGGTTAAACAAGAGTTGCTGGAGGAATCACAAGATAGTTTGGCTAAACCAAGCAAACGAATGAAGAAGTATACTGACAAAGGGAGGAGACCCTTAAAGTTCAAAGTGGGAGACAAAATGCTACTAAAGCTTACTCCTCAAATTTGGAAGAAGATAAGCAATAAGACCGTGCACCATGGCTTAATTCTGAAATACGATGGCCCCTTTGAAATCTTAAAACGTGTGGGGAATGTTGCATACAGGCTAGTATTGCCTGATCGGTTAAAAATCCACTCAACTTTCCATGTTAGCTTTTCAAAACCTTTTCATGAGGATCAAACTAACTTGACAAGGAAGCAGGCTCGGAGGGCACCTCCAGTGATCAAAAAGCAGTTTGACGGGGAGGTAGAACAGACTCTTGATCTCAAGACCGAGGGCCAAAGCAAAAAGAATTGAAGGACCCATTACTTAGTGAAGTGGAAGGGTTCCCCAGAATCTTATGCAAGTTGGGAAAAAGATGTAACATTATGGCAGTTCGAAAAACAAGTCAAAGAGTACTTAAAGACCCTACCAACGAGGACATTGGCTTCTTCTGGTGGGAGTGGTTTGTTAGCACCTTCTACTTGAAGGTTGCATGGTTGGCATTGGCAACATCTTGCGCCCATGTCCAACCAAGGCCACGGCATGATGGTGGCATGCCAAGACAGCAAGGTGAAAAGATGACAAAGTACTGGGGTAGTAGCACACAACCCTTAGCCAAAGTATGGACAGCATTTGCACAGATGCAAAGCGTTAATATGACCTAAATGTGGGTTGCAACATACTTGAGGGTTGAAGACAATCAGTGGGCAAGATTTGGTTTGGTGGGCAAGACTTGGTCTGGTGGCCAAGACAACCAAATTCGTGGCTGGCTTAATGAGGCAGACAACATGGCGGTTATCAACAGTTATGCTTGTCTGTTGACAGCAGTTACTTTTGTTGTGGCAAAGACAAGGCAAGCCTAGAAATCAGGAACTAAGGCTGGAAGAAGGAGCAGTTATTAGCAGTTAGCTCCAGATTTGTTCCTAAGTCCCTAGGCAGTTAGGGATGTAAACTGCCATGCCACTTGGCATGCTGTCCTTGTATTGTTGGTTGTATTGTTGTAACTGATTGTAAGCATAATAAGGCATGGCCATGGAACTCGAAATGGTATCAAGTAATTGTAAGAGTTTCCATAGGTATTCCTTTGTATTGTTAGTGCAATAATAAAGGTTGGGAATTTCTTGTAATTTTGTGTTGCCTTCTCTCTTACTTGTTCTAACTCATTGTGTGACTGTGTATTGATAATTGGCTGAGACTAGTGCTATAACTTAATGCCATTGTAAGCTGAAAATTTTAATTAGAAAATTGACCCTGTAACACTTGCTAATGTGAAATATGTCATGTTCATGTTCTTGTTATTTAGGTTATTCATTAAGGGTAATTTAGTTTTTTATTTGTAATTAGGCTTTTAGGGTTGCATGAAGGGTAGTTTAGTCCTATTATCTGTAATTAGGTTTTAGGGTTTCGTTAAGGGCAGTTTAGTCCTATTATATGTAATTAGGCTTTTAGGGTTTTGGTTGTTTTCCTATTTATATTGTACTTCATTTTTTGCTATTATTGTGGTTTCTCACATGTTGCATAAATATGAGAAATCACTGTTTAGTCCATAAGTGCTTGTTGCATAAATTTGCTCTGCATTTATTGGCTCTTACAAATTCACACTCTGGGTTTGGCTCATTTGATCAGCTTATGGACAAACAAGATATGTGAGAAATCACACCATTTTGTTTCTTATCCAAAAAAAAAAAAAAAGAGTAAATTAATCATTCCTTTTCTTTTCTCACATAGGTGAAAAACCACAATTTTTTTCTTGTTCTTTTCTCACATAGTTTTCCAAATGAACTGTAACATGCTACTTGTTTAAAACAAAAATTAGAGCTTTAGTCAAGTTCAAGAACTGACTATAATTTATATTTCTTGAAGACCATATTATTTACAAATAAGATCAATAGTACACGACTCTCGTTAAGTAAATAGCTTTATCAACAACGCTAATGATTAAACCTTAAAGACCCTTCTAAGCATGTTTATAATAATCAATAGCGACCAAGAGCAGCATGTGTAAAAAATGAAATATAAAACCCTTGACATAACTTAGAATCATAAATAGAAAAGTCAAGAGTGTTTGATAGGTTTAAAAATGCTTCCAATCTATCTCAGGCCCTTATCTTTTTATGTAGGCTAGACTTATGGCAATGCTATGCTAAAAGTACAAATGGCATACGTTACATCATTAATCAATACGCAGGTAAAATCAGACATTGCTATAATAAATAGATAAAGGGAAATTTTGAATGGCATATAATGAAGAAATGCAAATATAGACCAAATAAGGCGGATATGTACTAACCTAGCAGCTTCCTCAGTGAAATACTTGTTTGGTTGCTTTTGACGAAGAGTGTAAAGATTACCTCCACTGCAGAATTCCATGACCAAGCAATAAAACTTTTCAGTCTCAAAATATGAATATAAAGTAGGTAGAAATGGGTGGTCAAGAAGACCAAGGATCTCCCTTTCTGTTTGAGCTCGAAGAAGCTTATTTCTGCTTGCAAGAGACCCCTTGTCCATGACTTTCATGGCAAAGTAGGTGTTGGCTCCTCTGAGCTCAACAAGATAGACACTTCCTATGTCTCCATATCCGAGCCGCTTCAAGAGCCTAAAGTGCCTAAGACCAAGAGGGGAATCTTTGGAAGAAGCCAAGTTAATGGCATCCCATCGACCATCACCACCGGTATGGGGCTTAAGCGTTGCACTGGAGCTCTCTAAGCTGTCACTGTGGCCGCCATTGCTGCTCCCTCGGCCGAAATTGGCAACTAGTTGACTACCCTTAGCATCACTTGCCTTCACATTTTCTGGTGTTGCTGCTGCTATCCCTGTTGATGTTGCTTTTACGAGTTCAGAATTTGCAAATGTCTTTGGACTTGGCAATGGCCATGGATTAGTAACAGAATTGCCAGCCTTTGCAACTAGGTCCGCTTTGGAAATTGGATAATTTGCAATGTGCATATTTGGACTTGGCAATGGGCATGGATTATTATCTGAATTTGCATAAGTTTTGGAAATTGGATCCATTTATTTAGGTCGGGATGGAAAATTATGAGGTAAATTGACACTATTTTGTGCTATTTGTTACAGTTTTTTTGTATCATCCGGTTAGTTAGAGGTTGAACTGGTAGTACTATCGGCAACCAGATACATTTCTATAGGTTCACTTGGTCCTAATGATGACATGCAGCTCATCTGCATTAAAAGATAAAGCATACAAAATTTTTGTTTCATTTTACCTTGTCAATCATCAATCATAGTAGTAACAACACTAGAAAATTATATGGCGGAAAATGTAATTACTGTCACCTAAAATATGACCCATAGGTTAATCTTGGTGATTAAATGGCTTGGACTTTGAATCAACCTGGTTCTATTTTGTCACCCGACACAGTAATTGTTTTTTAAAGCAAACGAAAAAAGAAAAGAAAAAAACACTAATTCACAGCAATAGAAAGCCTTCAACATCCTCAGCTGATCTGAAAATATAACAACTCCCGATTTAAAGTTTGATAGATAAATATTTATTTATTGACGGTGCTCGTGACGGAAATCATAAAGATGGTTGTGCCAAAGTGCAGGTGTAACTGGAGGCAAGTGGAGGTGAAGTGGAGCCAGATAAATGTTGAATGTAGGGTATTTTGTCTCGGCAATGGAGAAGACTGATGATTAGTGCCATTGCCACCAGTAAATGTTGCAAGAATATTCAATTAAAAGGAGGCTTAAATTAGAGAACGTGTAACTTTCAAAGTTTCTGAATGTTAGGATGCAATCACTCTTGTCCAAACAAAAGGGAAAGGAAGAAAAAAATTCAAAATCCACATCATCAATTGCCATGAAAGAACTGGACCTAAGATGTGGAAGAATAGGACCTATGTTGCTCATTGGCACTTTTAAGTACACTTGAAGAATAAGAGGAAGAAGCAAAATCTACCCATGACCAGCCTATCAACTGATAGGTCCCACAATTCCAAGCTTGTTTAACAAGCTTCTCATTGCATTCTTCTATATAAAGAGAGACCCTTCCTCTCTAACAGAGATTCAGAAAAATTTGGAGAAGTGGTATCTCTCTCTCTCTCTCTATTTCTCACTCTTTATATCATATTGAATAGTGCTCTAAAGTCTATTTTTCTTGCACTTTTGCACTACAACACATAGTGACACACCACTATCTTTGAGCTGAGGTTCTTAGGAGTGTGACTTGAGCTCTTTTGGGCCTCAGAGCTTGCTGGTTTCGAAGTTGAGCTTCAAGAGTGAGCGTATTGCACAGGGCCGAAAAATACACTTTTCTCATACTTAAGTTTGGAAGTAGGCCATCGGGAGGCCAAAATGACGTAACAGTCGCAAGAAGGCCCCGGGAACACCTCAAACACCTCGGGAGTGACCAACGCGAGTTGTGAAAACTTACGGAACTAGCACGGGACTCCCGGTTTGAAAACTAAGTTGGAAAGAGACACTTTTTCCACACTTAAGCTTGGAAATAGGACACAGGGAAGGGGGGCCAAAACCGTGTAAAAGTCACGAGAAGGACCAGGAAATGCCCCAAACACCTCGGGAGGGTCCAACGCAGATTGCGGAGACCTACGGAGCTAGCACGGGACTCTCGGTTTGATAACAAAATCAAAAAATGCACTTTTTTCACACTTAAACTCGAAAATAACCCGTCGGCGGCCAAAATCGTGTAACAGTCACGAGAAGGCCCAGGGAACATGTCAAACGCTCCAGGAGGGACCAATGTAAGTTGTGAAAACTTACGGAACTAGCACGGGACTCCCGGTTTGAAAACTAAGTTTGAAACGACACTTTTCTCGAACCTAAGCTTGAAAATAGTCCATCGGGGGGCCAAAATCGTGTCACGGTTAAGAGAAGGCCTGGTGAACACCTCAAACACCTAGGGAGGGACCAACGTGAGTCATGGAAACTCATGGAACTCGAATGGGACTCCCGGTTTGAAAACTAAGTCAAAAAATGTACTTCTTCAACACTTAAGTTTGAAAATAGGCCATCAAGGGCAAAAAAATCCTGTAACAGTCCTGAGAAGGCCCGTGGAACACCTCCAACACCTCGGGAAAAACTAATGTAAGTTGTGGAAACTTACGGAACTAGCGCGGGACTTCCGGTTTGGAAACTAGGTCCGAAAAGGTACTTTTTCCACACTTAAGCTTGAAAATAGGGCTCGGCAGGCCGAAAATCGTGCAACAATCACTTGAAGGCCTGGGGAACACCTCGAACATCTCAAGAGGGACCAATTTGAGTTGTGAAAACTTAACGAACAGGCACGAGGCTCCCGATTTCAAAACTATGCCGGAAAATACACTTTTCTAATGATTCCGCACTTAAGCTTGGAAATAGGACACCGGGGGGGGCCAAAACCGTGTAACAGTCACGAGAAGGACCGAGAAATGCCCCAAACACCTCGGGAGGGTCCAAGGCAGGTTGCGGAGACTTACGGAGCTAGCACGGGACTCTCGGTTTGAGAACTAAATCAAAAAATGCACTTTTTTCACACTTAAGCTCGAAAATAAGTCGTCAGGGGGCCAAAATCGTGTAACAGTCACGAGAAGGCCCGGGGAACACATGAAACACCCTAGGAGGGACCAATGTAAGTTGTGAAAACTTACGGAACTAGCACGGGACTCCCAGTTTGAAAACTAAGTCCGAAACGGCACTTTTCTCGCACCTAAGCTGGAAAATAGTCCATCGGAGGGGGCAAAATCGTGTGACGGTCAAGAGAAGGTCTGGGGAACACCTCAAACACCTAGGGAGGGACCAACGTGAGTCGTGAAAACTCACAAAACTCGCATGGGACTCCCGGTTTGAAAACTAAGTTGTAAAGAGACACTTTTTCCGCACTTAAGCTTGGAAATAGGACACCGGGGGGGGGCCATAACCGTGTAACAATCACGAGAAGGACTGGGAAATACCCCAAACACCTCGGGAGGGTCCAAGACAGGTTGCGGAGACTTACGGAGCGAGCACGGGACTCTTGGTTTGAGAACTAAATCAAAAAATGTACTTTTTTCACACTTAAGCTCGAAAATAAGCCGTGGGGGGCCAAAATTGTGTAACAGTCACGAGAAGGCCCGGGAAACACGCCAAACACCCCGGGAGGGACCAATGTAAGTTGTGAAAACTTACGGAACTAGCACGAGACTCCCGGTTTGAAAACTAAGTCCGAAACAACACTTTTCTCGCACTTAAGCTTGAAAATAGTCCATCGGAGGGCCAAAATCGTGTGACGGTCAAGAGTAGGTCTGGGGAACACCTCAAACACCTAGGGAGAGACCAACGTGAGTCGTGGAAACTCACGGAACTCGCATGGGACTCCCGGTATGAAAACTAAGTCAAAAAATGCACTTCCTAAACACTTAAGTTTGACAATAGGCTATCGGAGGCCAAAAAATCATGTAACAGTCCCAAGAAGGCCTGTGGAACACCTCCAACACCTCGGGAGAAACCAATGTAAGTTGTGAAAACTTACGAAACTAGCGCGGGACTTCCGGTTTGGAAACTAGGTCCGAAAAGGTACTTTTTCCACACTTAAGCTTGAAAATAGGGCTCGGCGGGCCGGAAATCGAGTAACAATCACGAGAAGGCTCGGGGAACACCTCGAACATCTTAGGAGGGACCAATTTGAGTTGTGAAAACTTAACGAACAGGCACGGGACTCCCGATTTAAAAACTAGGCCGGAAAATACACTTTTTTAACGCTTAAGCTTGGAAGTAGGCCATCGGGCGGGGGGCCAAAATCATGTAACAATCGCAAGAAGGTCCGGGAACACCTCAAACACCTCGGGAGTGACCAACGCAAGTTGTGAAAACTTATGAAACTAGCACGGGACTCTCGGTTCGAAAACTAAGTTGGAAAGAGACACTTTTTCCGCACTTAAGCTTGGAAATAGGACACCGGGGGGGGCCAAAACCGTGTAACAGTCACGAGAAGGACCGAGAAATGCCCCAAACACCTCGGGAGGGTCCAAGGCAGGTTGCGAAGACTTACGGAGCTAGCACGGGACTCTCGGTTTGAGAACTAAATCAAAAAATGCACTTTTTTCACACTTAAGCTCGAAAATAAGTCGTCAGGGGGCCAAAATCGTGTAACAGTCACGAGAAGGCCCGGGGAACACATGAAACACCCTAGGAGGGACCAATGTAAGTTGTGAAAACTTACGGAACTAGCACGGGACTCCCAGTTTGAAAACTAAGTCCGAAACGGCACTTTTCTCGCACCTAAGCTGGAAAATAGTCCATCGGAGGGGGCAAAATCGTGTGACGGTCAAGAGAAGGTCTGGGGAACACCTCAAACACCTAGGGAGGGACCAACGTGAGTCGTGAAAACTCACAAAACTCGCATGGGACTCCCGGTTTGAAAACTAAGTTAAAAAATGCACTTCCTAAACACTTAAGTTTGAAAATAGGCTATCGGGGGCAAAAAAATCCTGTAACAGTCCCGAGAAGGCCCGTAGAACACCTCCAACACCTCGGGAGAAACCAATGTAAGTTGTGGAAACTTACGGAACTAGCGCGGGACTTCCGGTTTGGAAACTAGATCGGAAAAGGTACTTTTTTCACACTTAAGCATGAAAATAGGGCTCGGCGGGCCAGAAATCGTGTAACAATCACGAGAAGGCCCGGGGAACACCTTCAACATCTCAGGAGGGACCAATTTGAGTTGTGAAAACTTAACGAACAGGCACGGGACTTCCGATTTGAAAACTAGGCCGGAAAATACACTTTTCTAATTCTTAAGCTTGGAAGTAGGCCATCGGGCGGCGGGCCAAAATCATGTAACAGTCACAAGAAGGGCCGGGAACACCTCAAATGCCTTGGGAGTGACCAACGCGAGTTGTGAAAACTTACGAAACTAGCACGGGACTCCCGGTTTGAAAACTAAGTTGTAAAGAGACACTTTTTTCGCACTTAAGCTTTGAAATAGGACACCCGGGAGGAGGGCCAAAACAGTGTAACAGCCACGAGAAGGATCGGGAAATGCCCCAAACACCTCGGGAGGGTCCAAGGCAGGTTGCGGAGACTTACGGAGCTAGCACGGGACTCCCGGTTTGAGAACTAAATAAAAAAATGCACTTTTTTCACACTTAAGCTCGTAAATAAGCCATCAGGGGGCAAAAATCATGTAACAGTCACGAGAAGGCCCGGGAACACGTCAAACACCCTGAGAGGGACCAATGTAAGTTGTGAAAACTTACGAAACTAGCACGGGACTCCCGGTTTGAAAACTAAGTCCGAAACGGCACTTTTCTCGCACCTAAGCTTGAAAATAGTACATCGGGGGGCCAAAATCGTGTGACGGTCAAGAGAAGGTTTGAGGAACACCTCAAACACCTACGGAGGGACTAACGTGAGTCGTGGAAACTCACGGAACACGCATGAGACTCCCGATTTGAAAATTAAGTCAAAAAATGAACTTCCTAAACACTTAAGCTTGAAAATAGGCCATCGGGGGCCAAAAAATCCTGTAACAGTCTCGAGAAGGCCCGTGGAACACCTTCAACACCTCAGGAGAAATCAATGTAAGTTGTGGAAACCTATACTTTCTTGTAATTTTACCTCAAAATACTTTATTCTCTATCATTTAAAAATAGTCGAAGAGAACCCATGTGATTTTGATCATCTTGCACTTAACTTCAATACTGTTATTTATTCTATCAAACTTGATGGTTAACCTCACCACCGTAATTTATTTTGTTAAACTTGATAAAATTTACAAAACACGTGACAACTTTGAAAGTGGATACAAAAAGCAATGTCAAATTCTCTTGCAAAAGGTCAAATTTGCCCTTTCTTCATTTTCTTCATCTTCTTCCTATTCAAAACCCAAACCCTAATACACTCAACTCCCCCATCCATTTCCCTCTTCCCCAACCCCCTCTCCCTCTCACATCCGACTCTCTCCATCCCAAATCCATGATTTGTTCACATTGATTTTTTTGTTTATTTGCATCAATAGAATAAAGACGTGGACAGTTGCAATATTGAGTTAATGGTGGTAACTGAGAAGTAATGTTGCACATATTCTATAAAGAGATTAGATGGATTTAAAGATTCAATTGAACAGGACATCCCCTCCACCGATTTGTAGCCCCATTAATTCGCAAATCCCTAATAACAATTGAAACCTTCACCACTACTAACAATAAATCTTTCACCAACTACTTTTCAAAAATAGATATATATATATATATATATATATATAAATGTTTGGGCGGTGGTATGTGATGATGGTGTTGGATGGAGAATATTTTAAAATGGAGAAGCTGGTTTATCCAGCTCAACCTTTTCAAAAAAGCTGTCTAAGGCAGCAGAGGATAGCACTGAGATCTGAAAACTCTGATGCAAATGTTGCTGCTAAGAGAAATACTTCAAGAAATACTCTGAAGATTTCAAGAAATACTTCTAAAGATTCTGAAGAAATAGCTTTGTTAGAAATAGCTTTCTTTACGCACCACATCATACAACTTGATGCAGAGAAAGACGAGGTCTTGTCTCTGGAACTCGGCGAGGACGGCTAAGAGGTCGGACTTGCCCATCTTCTTCTTGCGCCTCCATATCGACAGGGCCGGGTTCGAGGCCGAACCGGTGATGCAGCGTGCGAACCAGTCTCGTTGGCGGTTCGGGGAAGCTAGGGTTCTCCGCAGAAAATTTGAGCCCAATCTCAGCATTGTAAACGATTCGAAAGGGACAGTGAGAGACCACCCTGGGCCGGGTCGCACGCTCTAATTCATTTTTATAACTAGTCGTTGATCTGTATAAATGCACGTGTTATTATTTTTTTTTTAAAAAAAAATTAATGGTGCAATATATATTATAAAAGAATAATTTAATAAAATATTAAACTTTAATATAATATAAAAAAGGAAAAAAAAAAGACATTTAAAAAAAAAAAACATTTAAAAATCATAATTCACATATATAGATAACTAGCCTATCACCCGTGCTATGCACGGGATAATTATAGATATTTATATTTGTTTTAGATTTTTTTTAATATATAGATTATGTTTTTTAAGATTTTTTATAAAAATAATTTAACAATCTTATCACTAAACATACTGTATGGGACAAGTTGAAAAGGGTGTTGCAGTAACTACACACGGTTTGTATCTATAATTATTTGTTTGATGAGATTTTAAATGCTGGTCAGAGGATTTTGACCAAATCAATAAATGCAGGCATGTGGAAAAACATGTAGATTGAAAAAAGTTAATAAATGCTGATCAAGAGATTTTGACCAAATCAATAAATGCTGTGTTTTTTTTAATAAAAAATTTAGAAAATTCAGATTGGGATTATTTAGAGCCATTGAACAAATTACAATCACATTTTTCTTTTTGTGAGTTAATTTCAATCATATTAAAATATCAAATTATAAACAAAAGGAGATAACTTCAATCATACAAATCACAATTTTTTTAATGCTATCTAACTACAATGACAATTTTCTCATAATAAAAAAAAATAATTGAAAAAAATAACCATTAAAATAGTAAATAAAAAAGATTATTTAGAACCATTGAACAAACTACAATCACATTTTTCTTTTTGTGAGTGTTTCAGTTTATCTAACTTCAATCATATTAAAAATTAAAATTATAAACAAAAGGAAATAACTTCAATCATACAAATCACAATTTTTTTAATATTATCTAATCATCATCAATAATTAAAAAACACAATAATTTATTTTTCAAAAAACATAGTGAGTTAAAAAGATCAATTACAATTTTTTTTGGGGTCAAAATACAATCTAATTATCATCAATAATTGGTACATTACGTGACCCTAATGAGTACAATCCATTTTGTTTTTCAAAAAATACAGTCAGTTAAAAATCAAATCACAAATTAAGTGAATTGATAGTTAAAAAAACACAATAATTTTTTTTCAAAAAACACAATGAGTTAAAAAAATCAATTACAATTTTTTTTCAAAATACAATCTAATCATTATCAATAATTGGTACTTTAAAAATCAAATCAAATCATAAATATTTTTATACTATCTGACTACAATCATATTTTTTCATAAATAATTGTAAAGAAAAACCATTAAAACAGTAAATAAAATATTAAATCACATTAAAAAAAACAACCATTGAACAAACTACAATCACATCACATTTTTCCCATAATAAAATAAATAAATAAATGAAAAAAAGAACCATTGACTAACTACAATCACATTAAAAAAAAAGAATCATTGAACTAACTACAATCACAATTTTTTTCTTTGTGAGTGTTTATGTTTATCTAACTTCAATCATATTAAAAATAAAATTAAAATAGTAAATAAAAAGATTAAATAACATTAAAAAAAATCATTGAACTAACTACAACAATCATATTAAAAAAAAGAGTCATTGAATAAACTACAATCACATCACATTTTTCCATAATAAAATAAATAAATGAAAAAAAAGAGCTATTAAACTAACTACAATCACATTAAAAAAAAGAAGGAATCATTCAACTAATTATAATCACATTTTTTTCTTTGTGAATGTTTATATTTATCTAACTTCAATTATATTAAAAAATCAAATAATAATTTTTTATTCGTTAGACAAATTATAAATATTTTTATGCGCTATCTAACTACAATATTAAAACAGTAAACAAAAGGAAAAGTCAATAAGGAGAAAACAAATAGAAGATTTACTGTTTGTATACGTGGTCACTGAAGTTGAAAGTGTTGAAGTGAAAAGTCAAGCAGAAGAAAACAAAAAGGGGACTCACTGTTTGCAATAGGTACGTGAAAAGTTAAAAAGAGTGTGTGAATTGGAGAAATTAAAAAAACTTAGAAAATTTAATAAGTGTTAAGTTTTTTTTTTCAAAAAAAATCAAAAAAATTAAGAAATTAAGGTTCAGATATTAGAACTCTCACAAAACTTGTGGGTTAGAGATGGATATAAATAAATAGATAGATATAGTTATAGATATTTATATTTGTTTTAAATTTTTTTTAATATACAAATTATTTGTTTTGGAAAAGGTACTGCAGTAATTATGAGAGAAGTCAAAAAGTCTTGTGGGTTGAGAGAAATTAATAAATGTTGAGGTTAATTTTTTTTTAAAAAAAAACAAAAAATTAGAAAATTAGGATTGACATATTGGAGCTCCCACAGGTCTTGAGGGTTAGAAACCCCCTTTTTGCTTAATATATAGTATAGATTGTAAATATATTAAAAAAAATGGGGTTTCTAAACCCCAAACCTTGTGGGAGCTCCAATCTCTCAATCTTAATTTTTAAAATTTTTGATTTAAAAAAAAAAACTCAATATTTATTGATTTGATCAAAATTCCCTGATCAGCATTTATTTACTTTTCCTAATCTACATATCTGCATTTATTGATTTGGTCAAAATCCCTAATTAGCATTTAAAATCCTCTCATATAAATAATTATAGATACAGCCCGTGCATAGTTACTGCAGTAGCTTTTTTAATTTCTCCTGTACATTATAATTAGTGATAAGATTGTTAAATTATTTTTATAAAAAATCTTAAAAAACATAATTTATATATTAAAAAAAATTAAAACAAATCTAAATATCTATAATTATCCCATGCATAGCACATGCGATAGGTTAGTACACTATTACAGAAATGAGGGTCAAGAACAATGGCGGAGTCGAGAAAATATATCAGATGATGCACTTATCAATTACAATATTGAATACAAAAATATTTTACATAAATTTTTACGATTGACTTGAAAAAACCACTTCACTACCCACAACACAGCATTTGCCTCTGACAAAAAGAAAGTCACCATGCTTGTTTCTAGTTTTTTGAAAACACTTTTTAGAAAATTTTATTTTCTTTTTTCTGTATTTTTTCTTTTTACTGAATTTTAAAAATATTTTAAGCATTTTTTTTAAAAATTTTTAGACACACCTAATATAAATACACTTAAAAAATATAATTTTCTTGAAAAAAAATTCTTTAAAAATTTCACTAAATACCAAAAATATAAAAAAATACGAAAATTCAGTATATTTTCATATTTTTGTGTATTTATTAATTTTTTAACTTATTTTTTTACAAATATTTTACTTTTTAGATTTATCTAAGAAAGGTGCATCTAAAAATGTAAAAAAAAAATACTTAAAATTTTAAAAATATTCACTAAAAACAAAAAACTAAGAAAAATAAAAAACCCAATTTTCAGAAAATTGAATTCAAAAAACTATTATGGGCAATATAAAAAAAAGTCATGGATATAAGTTTTAAAATAAATTATATAATGATAAAATAATTTTTTTTATACAAAATTTGAGTAAAAATTTAATATAATAGTAATACTACGCCATTATTGACATGTGATATCACTAATCAATAGTAAAGAAACACATAGAGGATGAATCCCACATACCAAATGCGACTCACAATCAAGTAAATTTCATATATTTATTGAGATTAATAATGTTTGTATGGCAATAATGATAGACATCACTATTATATTGAAATTTTCATAGATAATAATATGATTTATCATAATATCTTTATTTTCAATCAAAACAACCATTATTATTCTCATAATTTTAAAAATGTCATTGACATTTCACTCTAAATAATATTTTTATAATTTTTTTTATTTAAAATACTTCCTTTATGTTTGGAAAAAAAAAAAAAAAAATCCAAAACCTGGAGAGGGTACGTGACTCTCGTGAGCCCTCTATGCCTCCGCCACTAAGTCAAGAAGCTTTTTTTTTTGGTTAATGGTGTTAATTATATATTTTAGTCCAAAATCACGTAGAAGACAATTGCATATTTTTAAAACACAAAGGGGTAAGGTGCTCTGAAGCAATACACATAGATATAAAGTGAATTTTACACAATTTTTTTTTCTTTTTCTATACGCCATTAGAAAGCAACACACACGGAGAGACAGAGGGAGAGGGAGAGGGAGAGAAAGTGACCTGAATGGTGTGGTTCTTGAGTAAAGCATGGTCAAAAGCTGGTTGATGAGATATATAGACACAGTCGATTATATCTCCATCTGGACTCTGTTATTTTTTTACAAGAAAACATTATTAGAAAATCAATACATGCATACATACATACAAAAACATGCAAATATACCTATACATATACATATATATATATATATATAGAGAGAGAGAGAGAGAGAGAGATAAAAAAAGGGTGTTGGAGAGAGGACCTTGATGGATTTAAGAGCAGGCTTGTTCAAGTACTTCAACTGCTTGTGAACATCATCAAGTTTCTGACCATAAATGCTTACTATGCCATCATAACACAGTGGCAGCAGCACCACTGTAAGCACCAATAACCACCGCCGCACCACCACAACAACACCATGAGTGATCATGATTATGAACACAATACACACACTCTCTCTCTCTCTCTCAACACTGACACTGCTAGTGCTTATCCTACAAGTTCGTACCCACACATGAATTCCTCTATAAATATCAATGAGGAATACAATGGAAAATTAGTTGGTAGTGTTGGAGCATATTTATAGTGTTGAATTGATTCAATACTTTTGGTTAGTTTTTAGTAAAAATATTGACAAGTGTCATTCTATGAAGGGTGATGAACAATGCTCGAAGATAACCAAATCACTGTCGAGTTTTCATTGTATATTTGTAATGGAGAGATTCTTTTTCATTACTTAACAGTAAATGTAATATTTTTTTAAAAAAAATTAAATTAATTATAAATATGTCTTCCTATTTTATATCTATTACATATATAATAAAAATTCTAAATTACACATATGAAATGGAGAGGATCACAATCTACATTTATTGGATCTTTCTTGGTTGCTTTTTATTTATTTATTATTTATTTTGTATTTTTGCGTTTTGCTTTGCAGGATCAGTTGAATTTGACTCAGTCTTTTATTACTTAATGGACTGTCTCTTTCCTCTCAGCAAATTACGCTTTACTAGCCACCTATGAGCTGCCTGCTTATGGCTCTTTTGTACCAAATAAATGTAGTTCCCATATCTAGTGAAAATGCAGTGACAATACTATCTGTTTATTTATCTACAATAATAAACAAATATATTCACTAAAACTCAAAAAAATGTTTGCAGGATCCATCATTTGAAGTGAAGCTCACGGAGATTTGTTTTGGGAAATAATTATTTTAGTTATTTTTTTGGTATTTTACGATTTTTGACTATTTTGGAGTGTGCCCAAAACAGCCCTAATATTGTGTTTTGTTAATACAATAATTAGTATTTTCTAATATTATTGTTTGGGAAAAATTCGTTTTTATCTTATTGTGGTTTGAGATCAGAACATTTTATTCCTATAGTTCAAATACAACCACAAAGGAATTATAGCCTATGTGGCTGGTGATGACTGATGATATAATAGGTGGATTAAGTGAATGAGCAATGTTAGGGACCCGACAAAATTACTAATTTTTTTACGAAACATATGTGACTGTTTAGTAAAAGATTTGGTAGTTTTGTTGGGGTCTCTAACATTTTTCAGATAGATGACATCGGACAAATATGTGGATATATAGTTGGCGTGAATAGATAAATGGTATATTGAATAGATAGATAGATAGGTGCACTGATATAATTTTTCAAATTGATATTATTTTTACAATTGTAATGGAGACTCTCACACATACATGACCTCCACAACCCTCACTCTCATCCCAACCAGTTATAATGTGGGGCTCACATATACATGAGTAAACCTCACACATACATCACCGGCCAAGATCAAATTGAGTTATGAAACCTCCAAAAAGGGGGGTCGCAAACATTTCTGTTATTTTTATGACTCCAAATATTGGAGTTTGGGGCTATTGCCTCAAAACTTCAAAATTAAATTTATGACTAGAGTGCCCATAAAGTTATGTAATTTTATAATTAAAAGATTCCAAATATATGATTTTAGAGTTGAGGGGATAAAAAATCGTACAAACGCCTATTTTTCCTTTGGACACTAGCTAAAAAACTAGCTTCTTGGTAAAAAAAAAAAAAGAAGCCAAATAAAAAAACTATTTTTAACAAAATTAAAATTTATTTGGATTGATTTTCTCTAGACACCAGCTAAAAAGCCAGCGTCTTGGTAAAAAATAAGCAAATAAAAAACCAAGTTTAAAAAAAATTAAAACATATTTGGATTGATTTTTTTAAAAAACTGTTTATAGGCAGATTTTCATCCATTTTGGTGATTTTTTTTAATATTTTAGTCAAAATGCATACACTTTTAAAATACATCAAGATTAGATGCATATAAAAAATAAAGTAAAATAAATAAAATAGACTAAAATATAAAAAAGTTCACTACAAAAATGAAAATTCACAACAAAAAAAAAATACATACAAGCTTTTGTTCAAATTTTAATTTGTTTTTAGTGAATTTTTTTATCATATTTTAATCTACTTATTTTACTTTTCAAATGCATTTAGATTCACTACAAGAATTAACACTTTTGGCAACAAAAAAATTGGTCGCTAAAAGTTTTTTTAGTCGGCAAATGTTATCCGCGACCAATTTTTTCCGTCGCTACTTTGGTCTCCAATTGAGGGTCGGCAAAAGTAATTCGAGACCAAAATTTTGAATGGTCGGTAAAAGTTGGATTTGCCGACTAAATTTTTGGTCGCTAAATATATCATTACTGCGACTAATCTATTTTGTCGCAAAAACATTTTGGTCGCAAAAAGTCAGCTTTTGCCGACCAAATATCTTAGTCGCCAATTGTCACATTCCACGACCAACAAATTTGGTCGCCAATTATCACATTCAACGACCAAAATATTTTGTTACCAAGTGTGCCACATCACGACAAAAAATTGTGGTCGCCAATTGTGACATTCTGCGACTTCTTAGTTTGGTCGCCAATTGTCACATTTTGCGACCAAAAATTTTGGTCGCCAAATACTTTGCATTTATATTTTTATAATTAGATCCTTCATTCTATATGATTTCATAGAGCTTGTTAATAATACATTATTATTATTATATAACTAAATCATAACATACCTTGTTTGCAGGATCTAACCATACTTCGTCAATCAAATACTTCCAATCATCTAATTTGATTCCTTTGTATGGATGAGCATAGGGATTAGTTCCCGCATCCACAAGCTTCTCCCATTTCTTCTTCATTCTGCACTTCTTTATGTAACACGTTACACTTCTTTTCCACAACTTCCTGGGATAGTGCATTGTCCTCATAATTATCCCCTATTTCAAATTTATCCTATAATCAATGCAAACCAAATAAGAAACTTGCAATTATGTAATGTGAACGCTAAAAAAATTAATTGTCAGTGATATTTACTTACAGCGAGGTGCAAAATTTAATGAAAAAGAACATCACTTCATAAAAGAAAGAACACATTTAATAAATGAAAATCACTTCATAAACCTTAGGTGCAAAATTTAATGAAAAAGAAAGAACATCACTTCATAAACCTTAGGTGCAAAATTTATCAACTCCTGGGCAATAAAAAAACCAATCTGTAAACAAGTCCTCCCAAGGAAAAACCCACATCCACAACAAAACACATTCCTAAGGATCAAGCAATGGCAACAATCACTCCTTGCACTATTAAAACATCCACAACATCAAAACAAGACCGAACCAACACAATTCAGCAAGAAACCCCTCTGCTGCAGTCCCACAAAATAATCCAGCAGCAGGCATTTCAAAACTTCGCTGTGACACACAGCAGCAGGCAACAGAATAGCATTAGGCAACATTTCTAACTCTACACAGCAGTAGGCCACAACATCAGAACTGGGATCCTCATGAAGAACCAAAACAAAGTGAGCTGATTCAGAGTAGCAGCCCTGAGGTTGATGACCTCACACAGCTCCACTAGATCTGGTAGTGTGCCATTAAAGATGCTGCCATACCTCTGTTTCCAAACAAACCATAACACAGCCACAGGAATAGTTTTCCAGCTTACCCTTTTCTGTTTTTTCAATTATAACAAATAACATCTATATACTAATCTTTTGTTTTTTTAACCCTGTTTTGTTTTCTTAAACCTCTGCATGATCTGCTCTGCTTCTCTTCTCATTGTTTTAAATTGCAGTTAAAATGAAATCCTCAACAATTCTTTTTAATTAATGAGATTTTTTGGACAATCTAGTTATGTGAACCATAGTTTTTATTTCAATGACAATATGATTTAACAACTACTACATTTTTATTTCACGTCTATCACGTTAAAGACATCAAGTTCAATAATAAAATCTATATCTAAATTATCAAATCAAACAAATTTGAGCTATTCCCTATTAATGATTAGTGTCAAATCCTCTTATTTCAAATTTAAAATCCAAATGAAAACTTAAAAGGGAATCTAGCAATCATTTTGAGTGGAAAAAATTAAAAAAAAAATATAAAAAAGAAGAAACCCAGGAGATCTTCTAATTGAGACCCTTGAGGTGGTGTGTTTAGATCAAAAAATCTACATTACTATCATAACCCCATAGTCTCAAAGATTCACCCTATAGTCTCAAAGATGCACCCTATTATCAAGAAATGTAACAAGATCTTGCAATTAAAAGACATTTAACCCATTATAACACCTCAAATTAATCACGGGAAGATGTCGGTTGCTTCCTCGGATTAATAAATGCTAAATTCACTATCAACAAGAAGATTACGTGGAAAATGTGAACCTGGCAACATCAAAATATTATATACAAACCAACCTAATGAGTTGGGCTGCACTTCAAAACATCAGTAAATAAAAGTAAAAACTGTTAATTCGTCCTTGTGCTCAATTTTTAATAGACAATGCTCTATAATTCTAGATTAAACTAACAGAGGATATGTTTATCTTATTCATGGTTATTGTACAGAGTTTAATTAATTATGCAATCTCTAAATCTATGAAGATTTGGTTGTATATTAAAATCTAATCAAATAGTCAGTCAGTCTCAATCTGAACACATTTTACTTATCGAATAGTGAATTATTTTTTTTAGGTTGCCATTAATCTAAACCTAGCATTGTTTTGATATAATGGGTTTTTTTATTGCACAATAATTTGTCATGTAATTTGACTTGGCATCCTCTAACTATAATTTATACACTCCACATAATAGAACTATTATGACTTTCTTCCCTACCTAAATGCATATGTAAAAAGGACTTGAAACTGTTACTAATTTAGAAGCCTGAAAAAAAAATATCTTTGGTCAGTAACTATGAGCTGTTTCTTTTTTTTTTTTTTTTAAATTTTGAGTGCATGACTTTTGATGGACTATGAACTTGACCATGAAGACGAGAAAAGTAAACATGAAGACCCCATAAGTAATAGAAATCTCAGGGTTCATAATATTTCCTGAAAAATGCGATAACGTAAAGGAAAAATTGCAAGACAGGTAATTTATCTATGAATGATAGTCACAACATGGTAAACAAAGAACACAATACCTGTCTAAAAAATCTATAAAAAAAATTAAATTAAAATTTAAAGAAAAAAAAAGGATAATAAATATGCATATTGAATGGATAGCAGAGAGAGAGTGGTTGAGAGATGACTATCAGTTTCACTTACTTGCCTACAAAATTCTGTTACTAAATATGCACTACTTCATTTTGATGACAGGAAAAGATTATCAAAAATAAATAAATAAAAAAATAAAAAGAAGAAGAAGAGGAATAAAGAATAAAATGCATTAGTTAAATAGCTTTGCATACACTATGCATTTAATCTTACATGTATATATGCACATAGTTACACATAATATATGCTCGGTATATTGTTTTCTCTTGATATGTTGTTCATGTTATAACAGGCTGGAAGACATTCTTGATCATAATTTTCTCAAACATTAATGTCTAATTTTTTTCCTTTTGGGTTTTTTTTATAAGAAACCCTAACAATCATGTCTCTTCCAAGCCACATGATCAATATTAAAATCTAGTTTTCTTTTCACTATGTATTAATCATTTACTTTTGTATTGATTTTGTATTTTTATGTTCATTGAAATTGACATGTTTACCTCCTAATTAGGTATATGGGGTCAATCTGGAAGGGACTAGTAGTCTCTGATTGGTTGGACGACTTTATTTTAACTTTAATTTTTGTAAGTACTATTAGACAATCATCAAAATAAAAAGTGTTAATATCTTATAATATTAAAACTACTGTTTTGTTTGGTTTTTGAGAAAATAGATGGATAAACTCTAGCCGTTCGTATGGTGGAAAGATTATTGGTTGATTCACTAATGCTTTCTTGGCACAAATAGGACATTTGCACGAGAAAAGTTAATAATATTTATTAAAATATTAAATACTAAAAGTATTGTTGTGATTCATTTTAAGGCTTTTGTTGGATAGAGTATAATTTATAATTTTACAACTATTGTGCTAATTCGATACTCAATCATCGATTAAAGAGCACACATAACGTGAAGAAGATATGTGAGTTCATATTTTGACAAACTAATGTACTAATATTTGTGTTTAGGGGCGGGCTGGGGGACTAATTGGGTTGTACTATCAGATTAGTTCAGCTTCTTAGCCACTAATAGTAGACTACCAACAGATTATAAATCTCTAACTCTTGGAAGCATGTTTGCTAATATAACCATCGAAATACCCTAACAACCACTAACAATTTAGGTGCTCACCAAGGACTTCAAGTAGAATAGGATCTCACTTATTATATCTTTCTTATTATATCTCTCGGAAGCATATTCATATGAACCTGCTAGGCCCAGCTACACTGATGCAGGTAATTCATATGAACCTGTCAACTAGCAACAGGCCAACAGCTCAATAGCATAATAAAACAATTTTTGGGCTGGGCAGAACCAATCTACATCACTTTTTCATTTTCATCTTCTTCTTTTTTCTGAAATACTGTTAGAAGTTAGATACTCTACGGTCTACCATTAGGCTATAGTTCCCTTTACATTAAAAGGGTAAAGATTGCACATAAGATTAGATATAATGATGTGTAAAACCCACAAAGGTTGAATCAACATCCTAATATATGGTGACAAAAACTCCAGAGGGCTCTAAGAACAATCATTCTTAGTATTGTATGACAAATGGAATTAGTGCAAACTCAATACAATGCTCATAATTCCTCAACACCCTATAATTCCGTTGTTTCTTTGCCCTATGATTCCTGAGGTGGAACCATGATTACCATTATGAATCAGAGGGTCAGAATGGCAATCTAATAGGTAAAACTGTTGTGAAACAAGATGTGCAGAGTTTTACTATGTATGACAAACTTTCATAACCAACAAATAAAACAAATTCCCATCCTACATGCACATGAAAAGTGCACTTTTTCCATAATCCACACATACTATGAAAGAAATTAAATCATACTCGGACAGCTTGTACAAGAGCCCATTTTGCCGCAGGATCAGCAACAGTCCGACTTTTAACGCCTTGAAGGGGCACATCCTCCTAATCTGAATGCCAATCTCATTAGCTCCTGGGGTCGCTAGCACACCTTTGAATGCATTGAATGTCTCAGTGATTGGAATGTGGAGCTTGTTTTCATTATTGTTGGCAACTCTTTTTACTGTTGCTTGTCCAACTGTTGGTCCCTGCACTCGCCTTGATGAAGATGCACCTACATGTTTGATAATGTCATTAGTGTATTTACTAATGTAAAAATATAAACAATAGATAAATTGAAGGTAGATGAAACATATTTAATTACCTACGCCACTTGTTTGACTTTGAGGAGATGGTGCATGCGTTTCAGACGGAGATGCTTCACAAATCTCAAATCCATATGGTGCATTAGTTTGAGACGGAGATGGTGCAATAGTCTCAGATCCTAACTACACATTAATTTGAGACAGAGATGGTCCAATAGGCTCAAATCCATCTGCTGCAAGACCTTCAGGATAAGGTGTACATGTATCAGTCGAGGGTGAGTACGGTTCAAGTAATGCCCTCTTCGGTGGTGGTAAACGGCGCATCTTCTTTGCAGGAGCCATTTTGTTACATTTTAACATAATAAAACGCAAAGTGCACAATGAGTACATGGATAAGCAAAACTTTTTAATGTGAACACATACATATACGTCAACAGTAATAATTAACAAATATAATAACTAAGAAATGAACATCCATAAAAATCTTAATTGTATACATATATATTAATCCATCTACATAAATTTGCAAGTGATATTGATGACATATATTTTTCACTCTTTTTTTTCATCGGAAAGAAGAAGACTTTATTGATGAAATATATGAATAAGTACATCAATAAAGAGGAGGTTCGAGCTATAACAAGCTCCAACCTCCTAGTTGGTGAGAGACCAACACACAAAGCAAACAAAGCAAATAAAGCCAGAAAATCCATAAAGATTAGGCATTACAACACTGCCATGAATAAAAACCAGATGAGGCACTACAGTAGCCCTTCCAAGCACCAAAACAGATCACCAAAACAGAACAGGCAGAGAAGACAACCAGCCCTTCAGGCAAAGAATCCAAAACAGAATAGAACTACCATGAAATACTACAGCCCAGCAATCATACCAAACACACTGCCTTTTCCTATTACAGCAGCCCTATATCCACTCCAAGTACCAAGATTGTTTAAGCCAACACAGCAACAAAATAGATACATCGAGACACATAACACAGAACAGAAGACAGACAGAACAGGCACTGTAGCAGACAGACAGAATAGGCAGAACAGGCACTACAGCAAATAGATAGAGCATGCACTACAACAGACACACAACACAGAACACCTCAAAATCAAATGCACCAGAACAGAACAACAACCTGAGCAGCAGTGCACACTCTAAATCAAATGCACAGCAGCAACATATATAACAAAAAGAGTTGTAGTATGTCCTCAAACAGTATGTATTAAATACATCAAGGTTCTATGTCATGATTTATATAGTTAAACAATGTCAAATTCGTCTTCTTCTTCCTCATCATCGTTCTCAATGAAGTCATCTTCATCGGTATCACAAATGAAAGCATCAGCAACACCCTTGACTTGTGTTTGACTATGAGATTGTGAAACCATTGTATTTGGAATAATTTCACCTTCAATATCATCTCTACACAAAACCCCTTGATCGCTGCCGCCTTCAACTTGCATACCGTTTTCGTCCATAATTGGTACAACCTTGGTGGTTTCATTTTGTTGGAACACACTATTTACAACATCACCAGGTAAATCATCCATCTCTGGCACATTCCATATTCCTCGATGGTGGAATCGTTCTACAACTTTCCAATTCCCACCTAATTTGGTATCATTAACGTAGAATACTTGTTCTACTTGAGCTGGGAATACAAAGGCGTCATGTTCATACCATCGACTTTTTAGATCGACACTTGTGACATGTGTATCCGTGAGACAAGTCTTCTTGCTACCGGTGTTGTACCATTCACATTGGTACAAAACAACTCGATGTCTAAACAAATATGTCATTTCCCACACTTTCCGTAAGTAACCATAGAAAGGCATTGAATGACCCTCATGCTCCCCTTCTACAACCAGCCCACTATTTTGAGTTTTACAACGGTTATCACGGTCGATGGTATGAAATCGAACACCATTAGAAATGCATCCCGAATATGTGTTGACTATTGCACTAGGACCGTTGGCCAACGACCACAATTCATCAGTTGCTTCCGGCGACCCTTGATTCCGCAACTGATTTATCTACATAAGCAATACGTGTTATGTTACTTTGTTCAAGTTGGTTATAGCATAATGTGCTCAAATGTTGGATAGATAGGTATGTCTTACACGTTCTTTGAACCACTTAGGAAATTCATCTCGTTGCCTCTTTGTGGTGTCACATGTACTTCCATTTTGCAAAATGTTCTTGTGTTCCCTAATTAATAAAAATTGTAGATAAGTAAGACATATGATTACGAATAATCAGACAAAACATAAATGGCGAATTTAACTTTTTTGAGGCCTGAAAACATACTCTAGATATTGTTCCATGTCAAAGCTATTGTATAAGACAAACCACTGAGCCATCTCTCGTTCGTGGAGAGGCACATCTGGTGCCTTACTGATTAGACCAAATGGACGAACTTTTTGAGAAAAGATGGCTAACCCCAAGCTGTGATCACCACCGTCATCATTCCTTTCTTCTCGATTAAACACTGTTTCAAATCCATCAAGATACATCGAGCAGAAAGTTGTACACTCTTTGGAAATGTACGCCTCCGCAATTGATCCTTCAGGATGAGCTTTATTGGTAACAAATCCTTTTAGCATTCCAAGTAGCCTACAAGAGAAACTTTTTTTACTATGTCCATACTACATTAACAATATATAGACTACCATTAAAGGTTGATGACAGTGATATGGTAAGAGCATAAATAATTACCATTCAATTGGGTACATCCATCGATATTGCACCGGCCCTCCAAGTATTGCCTCGTGCAGCAAATGAACAACCAAGTGAACCATGACATCAAAGAAAGCTGGAGGAAAAATCTTCTCAAGCTTGTAAAGTACAAGTATGATTCGATCCTCTAGCTTTTGTAAATGTGTCACCTTCAACGTCTTTGAACACAGTTGTTGGAAGAAATTTCCTAACTCAAACAAAGTCGTACCAATTTCATTGTTAAGATACCGCGTATCCTAACCGGAAGTAGTCGGTGTACAAGCACATGACAATCATGACTTTTGAGGCCTGAGATTTTGCCACTGTCAGTATTCACGCAATTGGAGATGTTTGCTACATAACCATGGGGATACTTGATTGATTTCAAAAAAGCACCAAAGCCTTTGTCTTTCTTTCGTGGATAATGTGTACACAGCTGGAGGCTTCACAAATGACCCATCACCACGACTCTGTAGGTGTAACTCCTTCTGAATTTTTAAATTTGCTAAATCAATCCGTGCTTTTTCTGTGTCCTTGTTCTTCCCATCCACATTTAATAATGTCTCCATCAAATTGTCACAAATGTTCTTCTCTATGTGCATGACATCAAGGTTGTGTCAAAGCTTAAGCGTCTTCCAGTAAGGCAATTCAAACATAATGCTTCTTTTTGCCTAACTCAACACTGGATTTTCGTCCCTTTGCCTTTTCCTATTATTTGGATGTTTTCCAAATGGCTTGTATGTCCCAGTCTTAATTTGCTCTAATATTTGCTCCCCTGATAACTCTAACGGTTTGCACCTAACCTCACTTTGTCCGTTAAACAACTTGCTCCTTCGCCATCTGTGGTTCTCGAGCAAGTAACGACGAGCACCCATGTACCCTATCTTACTTGTTAACCTTTGTGATGATGCGCCCTCATTACAAGTGGGACAAGCCAAATAACCTTTAGTAGTCCACCCGGACATGTTACCATATGTAGGGAAGTCGTTGATGGTCCACATCAGTGCATCATGCATTCTAAATGACTCTTCGTTTTTCGCATCATAAGTTCGCACCCCATCTCCCCATAACTCCTTCAACTCTTCAATCAATGGCCGTAAATAAACATCGATATCTCTTCCAGGAGCCGATCGTCCAGGAATAAGCAATGACATCATGGAGAAAGGCTCTTTCATACACTTCCATGGTGGGAGGTTGTAAGGCATTAGGATAACGGCCCACATATTGTATGATGTGCTCATATTTTCGAATGGATTGAAACCATCGGTGGCGAGCCCTAGCCTTACATTTCGTGGATCCATGGGGAACATAGGATGTTGCCAATCAAAGTCTTTCCATGCCTCAGCATCAGCTGGATGCCTCAAGATTCCATCATCCACACGTTTCTCCTTGTGCCATCTCATATCTGTAGCGGTTTTCTTGGACATATACAATCTCTTCAATCTTGGCGTTAATGGAAAGTACCTCAATATCTTGTGAAGGATCTTCTTACCCTTTCCGTTGTCCAACTTGTATCTAGGCTCTTCACACTTGGGGCAATTATCAAGATTTGCATGCTCCTTCCAAAATAGTGCACAATCATACCTACAAGCATGAATGGGAACGTAGCCCAAACCCAAGTCACGTGAGAATCTTTTCACAGCATATATGGTCCATGGAACAGTCTCATCACACTCGGGTAGAGTGTCCTTGAAAACTTTCATAACCATATCAAATGACTTATTGCTCGACTTGTTGTACACCTTAATGTGAAGCATCTTAATAATAAATGACAACACAGTGAACCTTGTGCATTTCGGGTATAGTTTACGTTGAGCATCTTCAAACAACTTATCAAAGTTTCGCCCATCCACACTCTCAAAAGTAGCAGGTAAATCATCCCCTTCATCATCCACTGCAAAACCCCTACAACCTCTTCCAACATAGTAGGCAAATCATCCCCGTCATCCTGATCTTCCCCTACAATTTCACTATATATGTCATGGTGACCTTCATTCCGTATGAGAGGTTCAACCACGGGAACAAGTTCCCCATGGTGCATCCACGTCTTGTAAAAAAGAGATATCCCTCTTCGAATCAAATGAATCCTAACAACGTGGATCGTATGTTTTTTGTCGTTCAAGCAATCAATACATGGACACTGAAGCTTATCCTCCAAGCCTACATTTCTCATCGCAAATTCAATAAATGAATTCACCCCTTCTTGATACTCCCTAATACTTAATCTATTTTTTATTGTCATCCAACCCTTGTCTATTTGGGCCATCTGAAAGGTTAAAGACAACCATTACAGCAATTAATCTACATAATATTACAGAAAGTGTTAGAAACTACAAAATGAAATTTGCTAACAGTAACGGGAATGAGAGATTCACAAAAATGAAAATAAAATAAACTAAATTAAGCAACCTACAAGCATGCAATGCTTGCTACATCAAGAATTGTTCAAATAGGGTTCTACAATTCCACACCAAATGAGACAATTTATGTTTAACTTATGAAACAAAGCAATCAAAAGAACAATGCTAACATGGATATCGTAACAAATATTTTTTAGCTACGTGATCAGCAAAAGAAAACTTTATTGATGAATACAACCAAAGTATGAAAAGATCCTTCAATAAAGAGGAAGCTTGGAGCTAGCACAAGCTCCCAGCTTCAGTTGGTGAGAAACCAACAAACAAAGCGAAGCAACAAAACCAGCAAACAAAACAGCCAATAGCCACTGCTGAGCACAATCAGACCAACAAAAGCAGCCAAGAGTTAAAAATCAGCAAAGTAAAAGAGCTGATTCTACATACATCAACAACATTTGTGTTTTAAATAAATAAAAAACATTATTAATTTGGAAAACATACAACATATCTCATCAATTTCATATGAAAACATACAAAAGTGGTCAGCAAATGTGTAAATTCTTGTAGTGTTTATATCCCATAAAATTTGAATTTTAATCATATACATTATTTTTTATAAACTTTTATGCGTATAAGTAAATTACACTAATTATCATTGTGTTTTATTCATTAGAATGGAATGGAATGGAATGAATTGCAAATACTGAATATCTCATTCATTATTTGAAGAGAATGATCATCCACATGGAGACTAGAGACTTATCATTCCATTCCGATTTACCTTCATTTTAGTGAACGGAAAATTATCTTTCTAATCCCAATTGTCTACTTACCTTTCAATTGTAGTAGTCAAACTCTTACATTTTTAGTCAAATATTAATTGTCATGTACAAAATGGATGTGTGTCACACACATTATAATGTTTCATCAATTTTTATAATGAATCTGAACAGAGGGTTAACATTAACACTTGACTAAAAGGGTAAGAATTTAATTGTTACAATTGAAAAATAAGTAATTGTAGAGTAGGATTGAGGGTAAAATATAGTGATACAAAATATAATTTATCTTATTTTTTGTATCTACTATGTAAGAACACATAAGATTGAAAAGCTAAGAACACATACTTAGGAAACGATAAGAACACATACTTGGGAAACAATATTCTTGAAAGTTCTACAGTGATCACTGCAAGAAATTGAAAAGCAGAAGGGAAAAACAAAAAGGAAAAGCTAAGTTCAAAAAATTTGAAGTGCAACAGAGATGAGCCCGCAAAATCTTATAACCTATGTTACATGAACTCTTCTAAATTTATGAAGTACCCGTGTTGGTCACTCTACACTTGCGTAAAGGCAGGGGTGGCAGCACTTGTAAGACAAGGTATTCAAATGAATACCCTAATTTTTTATTCTTTGTATAAGTATAGGTAATATATATGCCTTCAAGCTCCATCAATTCTAGCTATGAGTTGTATGACTTGTCAAAAGCAATTGTAAAATTCCATGTATCTAATATATTCTTTTGTTGAAATAACAGTATCACTATATTATTATTTTAAAATTATGCATGAAAACCACATCTTATGCATGAAATGTTCTATGACATCTTCTAAACACCATCTTACCCAAAAAAAATTAAATGATAATAGAAAAAATAAGAATATTTTACCATGTCTCAATCGTTGTGTATTTAGACATGGGAATTGGATGAAACAGGTCCCACACTAGACACCTATACCCAAATCCACCTAACATAGCTTATAACCAACAGCCGCTAACTTTTTCAATTTTTTTTCTTTTTCTTTTAAGGGTAAATCACAATTTTCAGCCAAATTTCACTTTGATCCCGCATCTTTTAATTGCATCAATTAAGTCCTTAGACTTCAACCCGGGTTTCAATGCGGTGCTCCCATCACTCCATTATTTGAAATTTGAGTAAAAATTGAAACATAAGGAACCAAAATGGAATTTGAGTGAAAGTTGGAGGGTGAAAAGTGTAATTTTTCATACAAAATGCCCTTAAAATGTGCTCGCGTGAGCACTTTCCATCTAATTTTTTAACAATAAGTGATGGGAGGACCATATTCAAACACGAGTTGAAATCTATAGACTTAATTGTCACAATTAAATGATGAGGAATCAAAGTGAAATTCGGATGGTGTAATTTACCCTTGTTTTAATCAAGTATAACCACTAGCTATTATAACATTGCAAACCAAGAAAATAGCTTAAAACAAACTAATAGCATCAATTTGGCCAAATAAAAAGTTACGGGTTTCACCATCCTAATATTCTATCAGTAGCACATAGATGCACAAGAGATGGTATAAGAGGATTCAATGATGACCGTGACCAACAATCAAAATAAGTCATCACTTAACAGCTCAAAGCATAAGAAAGGAGCCTTACAAACTCCTTTATATGCCACTTTAAAGCAATAAACCTAGACTAGTAATGAAAATATTTTGATAGAAGCAAAACAAAATCTTCAAGCTTGATATTATGATAATTCCACTACCTAATAGGCCAACTAGTCATTAGGAAAAATTAAACAATTTAGAGTCTCCAGATCAAGAAAACCTTGAACACCAATGAAACAATACTAAATTTTATGACAAAGACACGACAAATCAACAACCTTACTCACCAAAATGCAAGTAATGAATTAAATACATCATCCATTAGCTAGTTCTTAAAAAGCCAACTGTACTAATTTTAAGAATGATACTATGATAAACCTAACTCATTTGCATGGTGCTTTGTCAATGAAACTAATATGAGAGTATTGGTGGCATAAATAATGGCATTTTGACTAAGACAGAGAGAAGAGTGGAACCAAATATATATATATATATATATATAAACAACGCCCAATTAGTACACATTAACGTGTGTTTGGGAGGGAAAAGATTAAGTACACACTTAACCTTTAGCATAATGTAAAAAGTGGTGGCTCCAAGACTTGAACCCATAACCTCAAGGTTATTACGCCAAGTCTTAACCATTAAACCAATGGTCACCCCTTTTTTTAACCATATATATATATATATATATATTAATAAAAAAAATCAAGTTGAAAAGGATAATATACCAAACTCTCCAGGATATTACCAAAAGTGGTTGATCACTCAAACATCAAACAAGGCAATAAATCCATGTTATGTAGTCAAGGGAAGGCTAAAATGTAAATAAATAAGTAAAATAGTGCTACAATTTCTCAGAAAATCAATGTGTTTGGCTAGTACATCTTAAATTTTGAACTCACTGTCTCCTAATTTACCTTAATCAAAAGATTCATTAAAAAGTTATTAATATTAGGATTCCGACATTAGAAAAAACATTTACTTAATCCTTACCATATATAAATAAGAATTTAATGTATCCCTGTTTTTCAAGAAATCCTTAAGACCACAAAAATTTTTAAAATTCATGTGCATATGAGAGCACATGGATATGATATCTATGGTTTCTCAAAGACTAATTAGATTGGTTGTCATGGTGTGATCCATCACACAAAATTATACCATTACAATCTGTAACAGGGCCGCGGGGGACCTCGCTACAGCTCGGACTCGACTTTTCGTAGTCACGGTTCTAAGTCTGAACCAAAGAGTCCAAATCTGGCAAATCGTTTTGAGAAAAACTGATTTTTTTGAAAGAAGTGCCAAACATGGACTGCTTTGCCAGATACAGAGTCGCCACCTAAATATTTTATTTGGGAAATTTAGGAAACCCTGACTCGGTGCCAAAAGGCCACGTGTCCGTCATCACCAAAGTTGCCTCGGCTCGGGAACTTGGGTACGATTGGGGAAGGTCACTTCGTGAGCACCCCCGCTCGCCCGGTCATAGACCGGCCTCTACTAACCACGATATCAATTTTTGAAAACATTGTGAGTTCTTATTCCGGTTATTAGCCTAGGTTACTACGTGATGCTCGCAGCATATAAGTATAGACCGGGTCGCCCGAATTGGAACAAAACATTTCATTAGGCCCATTGGCCGCAAGACATCTGCAAACAATCGGATATGGACCATGGGGTCGCCAGTCCCGTCAAAACGGTCTATTTGTGGCATTTTAAACCTATCGGGGAGTGTTACGGCCTCCTCGGTATATCCATCCCCGATATCCGGCATAGCCTTGACCCCTTGGGATTTCTTGAAGAGCTTCTCCAGTTTGCTCAATT
>NW_021026074.1:441376-470259 GCF_004153795.1 Camellia sinensis
CCCTCTTGAGAGTTGTGCTCTTAGGCCTAGTTGGTTGGCCAATGCATTGTGCATGCTTACCTTGCCTTTTGTGCCTTAATTTCATCACCAATGGCCACTAATTTGGGCATGGTTGAGACCCATCCATTTTGGTTTAAGTCCATTGTGCATTGTGTATGCCATGTAGTTCATAGCATTGAGTATGTCATGTTGTTCGCATGATTAATTTAGCATCGTGTATGCCATGTTCATCGCATTGTGTATGCTAGTTACCATTTGCATTGCGTATGCTAGTTGTCATGAGCATTGTGTATGCCATGTTGTTCATAGCATTGTGTATGCTAGTATGCTAATTGCATGTTTGCACATTTGTCCCTTGCATGTTTGCATGCTTAAGTTGCATTGCATTGAGTTGCATGGTTGAGTTGCATTGTGCATGCCATGTTTGTGTTGTGTTGTGTTTGGAATAGGTGTTAGTCCGAACACAGGAAAAAATGGACGTTTTGTACTTGAAGTGATGAAACGTGCCTTAATTCCCGGTCGCCGACGCTCATGACGCTCTTGATCATACATGATAGAGTTCTAGGCTTTATGTGTTTACTTGTGCATTCATTTTTACATTGAATTATGCAATTTCGCCTCTCGGCCATCATGCATTGAAATGCGTGATTGGTGGCCCGAGGGTCGAGAACTACACTCCATTGAGCTCATGACATGATAGGGAGGGTGGTTGTGCACATATATCTTACAAATACATTGCCATGCCCTTTTTTGCTCTCTGTTGCAGCAAATTGTAGTTCAGCAGCAACAACTGGTCGGCCAGCCAGAAAAACTAGTTGGCCGACCACTTTTTCTAGCTTTCAACAAAGAAAGTGGTCGGCAGGTGGCTGCAGAGACCAAAAGTGGTCGGCCACCCTCCCATAGGACTCCCAAGGTGAAATCAGGGCATCGCAGAGGCAAATCAGGGCATCGCATTGGATTTCCAAACGAGGTGACCGGGCTTGCATGCATTCCTCTCCCTCTAAAGCTCCTGATTTACTACTTTCCTTAGCTGCCATGCTTAGATAGCTAGTTTACGCTTTGCTTTGTACCTTTAATAGTTAATGCGTTAGCTATTTCAATTTGTTTTGTAATAATTAGTTAACTAGGATTAGTTAATTATTTGTGTTGTAATAATTAGTTTAATTAGCTTAGATTAGCTAGTTAGCTTCTTATTTGGTCCCTCCCTCGAGAGGGCACACTGTTGTAATAAGCGTGCGTGTGTGTGATGCATGTCTTCCAATCCCCATTTCTTTCTCCCTTTTACTTAACCGCTTACAATGGTTAGTTTTAGGGAACATTTCAATTAGCATACCTTGTGTTTGCATGCATGCATCCATTCATCTGTATTGCATGCACCGGGCTCGGCGCATCATACTAACTGCATTGTATTTTCAATACATTTACTTGAATACGTGTTCAACAGCATGTTATCAAGTTGCATTTCACATGACATTCTAGATAGCCGAGCCTATTTTAGTTGCATTGTCGCATGTGTTGCATTAGCCATTTTAACATGAACTAGGATCATGCATGATTTTTAACTAGTTCCTTGTTTTGACTCGGAGTACACTGTGAGTGTTTACGCTTTAGCATACTGCATGTGTGTTATCGATTACCATGAAAGCATGCTTGCCGTGAGGCTAATTGCTTATTTGCTATAACTGCGTGAATGCCTGTGGGTGAAGGTTGGATTACTTGAGTTGGAACAATTCATTAAAATCCCGAATTTAGCCTACTTGCGAGTAGCAAACTTCAAACCATTTCCAAACAAACGGATATGAAATGTTTTGTTCCAAATTAGGTGATCTAGTCTATACTTGTATGCTGTGCGCACCACATAGTAATTCTAGCTAATTAACCGGAATAAGAGTACATGTGTTTTCAAAAACGAGATATCATGCTTAGTATAGGCCGATCTTTGATCGAGCGAGCGGGGGTGCTCATTACATGACCTTCCCCAATCGTACCCAAGTTCCCGAGCCGAGACAACTTTGGTGATGACGGACACGTGGCCTTAGGCACGAGTCAGGGTTTCCTAAATTCCCCCAAAATAAAATATTTAGGTGGCGACTTTGTATCTAGCAAACCAGTCTATGTTTGGCACTTCTTTCTAAAAATCAGTTTTCTAAAGCGATTTGCCGGATTTGGACTCTTTGGTGATTTATTGGTCTTACATCGCACATTGTAAGATTAGATTCAGAATCGTGACATTTGAGTCCGAACTGTAGTAGCTCGGAACAAAACGAGATCTGGTGCCATCGTGAGTGCGGATGTCGGGATGTTCCTGGGAGCGCGTCTACAGATATCCACGAAGAGCGCTCTGAATCCGGAGGCTTAATCGGCCTAAAGGTGTCATGCACCCTTGGGGCTCCGAATCCGAAGACTTGGCTTGGCCAATCGTGATATCTATGAAGGGAACTTCGAATCCGGAGGCTTAATCGGCCCAAACATGTCATGCATCCATGGGGCTTCAAATCTGGAGACTTTGCTTGGCCAGTCGTGATATCCACGAAGGGCGCTCCGAATCTGGAGGCTTAATCGACCCAAAGGTGTCATGCACCGATGGGGCTCCGAATCTAGAGACTTGGCTTGGCCAATCGTGATATCCACGATGGGTGCTCCGAATCAGGACGCTTAATCGGCTCAAAGGTGTCATGCACCCATGGGGCTCCGAATCCGGAGACTTGACTTGGCCAATCGTGATATCCACAAAGGGTGCTCTGAATCCAGAGGCTTAATCGGCCCAAATGTGTCATGCACCCATGGGGCTTCGAATTTGGAGACTTTGCTTGGCCAATCGTGATATCCACGAAGGGCGCTCCAAATCTGGAGGCTTAATCGGCCCAAATGTGTCATGCACCCATGGGGCTCCGAATCTGGACACTTGGCTTGGCCAGTCGTGATATCCACAAAGGGTGATCCAAATCCGAAGGGTTAATCGGCCCAAAGGTGTCATGCACCGATGGGGCTCCGAATCCGGAGACTTGGCTTGGCCAATCGTGATATCCGCGAAGGGCGCTTCGAATCCGGAGGCTTAATCAGCCCAAAGGTGTCATGCATCCATGGGGCTTCGAATCCGGAGACTTGGCTTGGCCAATCGTGATATCCATGAAGGGCGCTCCGAATCCGGAGACTTTTGAACTGAATTGCGCGATTAGGAAATGGGAAACTTTGCATTGCAAAAGTGAAATATGTACAAGTATCAAGCCCCACAAGTCGGGTCAATGATAGAATTTACTAAAATGTGTGGAATTTCAAGGTCCTGGCAGACTCCTCCCAAACATGTCTTTGAGCCGATATGCCCCTACTCCCGCGACTGAGTCAATCTGATAAGGGCCATCCTAGTTAGGACCCAATTTTCCGTCGGCCGGATTCTTGGCAGCTGGAAGCACTCTCTTCAGGACCAATTCTCTAGGTGTGTCGCGGCGCAGTTGAATACGCTGATTATATGACTTAGCAAGCTGCTGCTGGTACCGTGCCATGGATGCAAGGGCACGGTCTCTCCGCTCTTCAATCAGAATCAAGTCCAAGGCCAACCTCATGTCGTTTCGGCCCAAATAAAAAATTGTTGATTTCAAAGTTGGGAGGCCGATCTCCAAGGGGATGATTGCCTGCGTTCCAAAGCACAAAGCGAATGACGTCTCCCTAGTGGACCTCCTTGGAGTGGTGCGATGAGCCCATAACACACTTGGCAACTCTTCTACCCATCTTCCTTTAGCTTTCTCCAGCCTCTTTTTGATGCCGTCTAAAATAGATTTGTTGGAGGCTTCAGCTTGGCCGTTACTCTGTGGATAAGCCGGGGAGAAATAGTAGGGACAAATACCATACTTGTTGCACAATTCCCTGTATACACCGCAATCAAACTGGGTGTCATTGTTTAAAATAAGTGCTCTTGGAAAGCTGAATCGTGTTATGATATTTCTCCATACAAAACGCTTCACGTCGGTATCTCGGATGTCCGTTAGTGCTTCCGCTTCTACCCATTTTGTGAAATAATTTGTCGCGACAATAAAAAAAATCGCTTGTTACCCGGGGCACGAGGCAGTGGTCTGACGATGTCAAGTCCCCATTGGGCGAACGACCAAGGACTAGTTATAGAGCTTAACTCTTTAGCAGACATGTGGGTCAAATGAGAGAACTTCTGGCACTGTTCACACTTTTTTACGTAACATTCGGCATCAGCTCTCATTGTCGGCCAGTAATACCCCTGTGCGACAATTCGATGAGCCAAAGAGCGCCCGCCAGAATGGACGCCACAACTGCCTTCATGTATTTCAGTCAGAAGTCATTCAACTTTGTCCGGATGAACGCATTGCAAGTATGGACCGAACAGGGATTTTTTATATAGCTTTCCTTGCGGATCCAAGTAGTATCGCAGGGCTTTGTTTCGCAGCTTGTGCGCTTCTTTCTTGTTCGCTGGGAGCTGTTCAGAAGATAGGAATGCAGCAATGGAGTCCATCCAACTCGGTCCTGACTCTATGACATTGCCCTGGACTTCCTCGGAAGTGCCAAGGCTCGGCTTTGGGATGAAACCAACTTCAATGGTCCGTTTAATCTCTAAGTTAATGGCGGAGGCTGGACAAGCCAGGGCATCTGCATGTGTGTTCTGGTCACGGGTTATTTGGTTCAATTCATGATGGTCAAATTTTGCTAGCAAGGAATTTGCCGTTTTCATGTAGGCGGCCATACGGTCGTTTTTTGCTGCGTACTCCCCCTTTAGCTGATTGATCACCAATTTTGAAGCGAAAAATATAAGCAGATGCCGAGCACCTAGGAGATGTGCATTCCGCAAGCCAATTAGCATGGCCTCGTATTCGGCCTCATTATTTGATGCTTCGAAGCCGAGTTTGACAGCCTGCTCAATTATTGCCCCGTCGAGAGCCATTATCACTACTCTGGCCCCGCTGCCTCGTTGATTGGACGATCCATCATAGTATAACTGCCAAATTTCCCCAACATAAATTCTCCAGTTCGACTTAGGTTGAATTTCATCAGACTTGAAGTTGGCAAGACCCCCAGTGAATTCGGCCACAAAGTCGGCAAGCACCTATCCCTTGATTGAGGTTCTAGGCAGAAACTAAATATCGTATTGGCCGAGTTCAAGAGCCCTCTTTGAAACGCGCCCTGATGCTTCTGCACTACGGAGTACCGACCGGAGGGGGTGGTCCGTTAGTACCTCGATGGTATGCCCCTGAAAGTAACGCATCAGCTTTCTTGTTGCCATGACGAGGGCCAGAATGAGTTTTTCCAATGGAAGGTAACGTGTTTCGGCATCAACCATTGCCTTGCTTACATAGTACACTGGCCGCTACTCCCTCAGCTCTTTCTTTATCAGTACGGCGCTGACGGCCCGGTCGAAAATCGCCAGATACAAAGTGAGCGGGTCGTCTGCCGAAGGTGTTTTCAAGAGTGGAACTGATCGGAGGTAGGTCTTGAGGCCGTTGAAAGCGACTTTGCACTCGGAGGTCCATTCAAAAGCCTTGCCCTGCCGTAGAGTGTGAAAGAATTGTCGGCAGCGATCTGTGGACCGACTGATGAACCTGTTGAGTGCGGCGGCCATCCCCATCAACTTTTGAACCTCTTTCACTGAACGAGGGGAGCCGAGCTCCAAGATTGCTGTGATTTGCCTCAGGTTGGCTTCGATTCCTCGGTGGTTGACAATATAACCCAAGAATTTTCCAAAGCCGATTCCAAATGCACATTTGGAAGCGTTCAGCTTTATTTTGTATTTGCGTAAAATGCCGAATGTCTCTTCCAAATCAGCTAGATGAGCTTTCTCTTCTTTGGACTTGACCACCATTTCATCAATGTACACTTCCATAGTGTGGCCGAGCTGCTCCTTGAACATGGAAGTGACTAGTCTTTGGTAAGTTGCCCCTGCATTCTTCAGGCCAAAAGGCATAACCTTATAGCAATAGGTTCCTCTTGGGGTGAGGATTGCAGTTTTGTCTTGGTCCTCCGGATGCATGGCAATTTGATGGTAGCCTCTGTAAGCATTGAGGAAGCTCATACGCTGATGGCGTGCCGTCGCATCTACAAGTTGGTCTATTCTGGGGAAGGAAAAACAATCCTTGGGGTAGGCTTTCTTTAGGTCCATGAAATCAACGCACACTCGCCAAGTCCCATTTTTCTTCTTCACAACCACAATATTAGAGAGCCATGTAGGGTAGTTCACTTCCCTGATTGCCCTGGCGTCAAGCAACCGGTCAACCTCTTGAACAACGGCGGTAGTGTGCTCTGCGGCTGACTGCCGGCTTTTTTGAATAATCGGCTTGCATTTAGGGTCAACATTTAAACGGTGCTGCAAAATAGACGGATCTACACCTAACATGTCATATGAAGTCCACGCAAATACATCAAGGTTGCCGAGCAGGAAGGAAATTAGCTGCTGCCTGTCGGCTTGATTCAGGGAGGCACCAACCATGAAGAACCTTTCTGGGTTATCGTCAATTTCAACTCGATCTAGGGCTTCCGCGGCCTTTTCGCTTGGGAGCCGCCCAACATCGTCGAGGCTCTCTCGATCTGGCACCTTAATAGAATTCACTTGCAACTCTTTTGGTGTATTTCCAACAAGGAGATAACATGCTTGTGCTGATTTCTGGGAGCCACGAATTTACTCAATGCCGCGTTTTGTCAGAAAGTGTAGCAGCTGATGATAGTGCTTGGCACGGCCTGCATAGTATGTAACCAAGTTCTCCTCATGATGAGATTATACGGCAATGGCAGCTTGGCGACCAGGAATTCCACATCCACTGTTCGGGAGCCCGCTCGAACGGGTAGTGTGATTTTTCCCAACGGGTATTCTGGATTGGCGTTGAAGCCGAATAATGGATAAGGATCTAGAGAAAGGTCCGATTCGGAGAAGCCGAGTTTGGTGAATGTCTTGTAATACATAACTTTCGATGTGCTCCCTGGATCAATAAGTACGTGTTCAACGGTGAATCGGTTTACACGTAACTCGATTACAAAGGGATCGATATGGGGAAGTGTCACTCTGGCCAAATCTGAATCATTGAAAGCAATGCTCGCAGCTTCATGGGGCCGTTTAGCCGGAGTGATTTGATTTTGAGGGTTGGGATTTGACTGAATCGTATGCACCGCGAATGACATTGGCGGGCTGTATATTATGTGGATCACACCGAGTGGAGGTGAATCCTGTCGTAAGGCTATTGCTTTGGTTGGGTTGCCTTTTTGGACGTACTGTTGTAGCCGACCATCTTGTACTAATTCCTTCAAGTGATCCTTTAATGCATAACAACTCTCAGTATCATGGTCGTGATCCTTGTGATACTCGCACCGCCTTTCCCGTCGTCTCGTGTCGGGAGGTCCCACCATTTTGGACGGCCATTTGAAGAACGGAAGGTGTTGGACTTTGGACATAACCGCACTGATCGGCTCTGACAACTCAGTGCATTTCTTGTCTGCGTGCCTTGTGCGCCTGCTATCGACTTGCAGTTGTTCATTTGCTCGGTGGGAGCATTGGTCGCTTGATCGGCGAGAATTCCGTCTCTTGTCTCTTTTAGCCCGATGTCGTGGTTCTGGGCTCTGAGGTGGTACAGAATTTAACGGCTGAGCAATTTCAGAAGGGGTCGTCTTGTTGGCCATGTTTTCAGCTTTAACCCGCAAGGCGTCATCTTCCACTTTGCAATATTCCTTAACTTTCTTCATCAATGACCAAACTGTTTTGGGGGGTCCTCTAGTTAAGGAACTGCGGAGAGCACTATCAGGATGCAAACCCATTTTAAAGGCGGTAATGGCCATGGAGTCGTTGCAAGCATCATCGACAAGATTAAAGCATTCCCAATAGCGCGCCGAATACGCTCGTAAGGATTCTTCCAGCTGGATTTGCATTGCCCAGAGAGAGTCGGCTTGCTTTGGCTGGACCTCGTTGGTGATGAACTTTGCCCTGATGAATTTTTGAAGTTGATGGAAGCTCTTGATCGATGCGGGCTCCAATTTATAATACCATCTGACGTCCAACGGTCCCAAACTGCTCGGAAATATTCTGCACATGAGAGCTTCATCATCTGCATGCAACGTCGTGGCTTGCTTATAGTGATGGATATGATCCGTGGGATCCGATTTCCCGTCATACAAGGTGAACGACGGGGCTTTGAACTTCTTGGGTAGTACTGCCTTTGCGATCCGTCGCACAAAGGGATCGTGCTGGTCCTCTTCGTCTGAACCATTTCGTCTTCGCTTATGCCTTATATGTGGACTCTCTTCAGAGGAACTGCTAGTTTCGGGTTGTCGATTCTTCTTGGGCTCTAGGGATAATGAGTCAGAGTCGCTGTTAGTGTCTTGTTGTCGGGCTCGAGGTCGTCGACCACCTGTCTTTAGAGGTTGTTTCGGATCTTGGCGTACAGCTTGTTTAGACTTCGCCACTTCCAAGGCCAAATCCTGACAGAGACGTTCATTCTCAGTGATCATGTTCTCCAACCTCTGTTCGTTTTGCTTTGCTTGTTCCATGATCACTTGCATTGTCTCATGTGCTGAAGTCGAGGGTGAGTCGAGGTTTAAGGCGCGTCTTGCGGCGATAGTCTCTAGTCCCAGCATGTTTGTTGGGGTGAGATTACCTCTCAGTGTAGTTTTGTCAGCGATTATCGGAGGATCTTCCATTGCGCCCGCCATGGATGTAGTTGAGTATTCCCACAGACGGCGCCAATTGTGGGGAAGTGGTTTTGGAAATACTCTTTTAATCCACTGGGACACTTGAGATCCTTAGCTGATGACATGGACGACCTGAAAAGAAACAAACACTCCGGTCGGGGATGCCGGAATTAGCACTCCGACGGTCAAGTCAGTGTATACTCTCTTGGTTACTTGTATTTTAAGTTAAGCATAATGATTCTCACATACCTCTCTCTGGATGATATCCTTCTATTTATATTTTTTCTTTCTTGGGCTTCAAGGCTGGGCCCATCTTCAATTCGTTGTTTAACTATTTACTCGGCTCTTTTCGTTGCAAGCCGCCCTTTACTTGGCCCCTTGCTCAACTGGTTATTTGGCCGAATAGGTTACCTTTGGATTTTGTGTATAAGACGGGGCCAAATGCGATATATGAATTTCGACTCTCCAAGTCCAACTAATGGGCCTTTTACGTCTCCCGATATTCGGTCCCCACAGTAAACTATAATCTACCTATCTTTTCAGCCTTGATTGAGACAGTTAGAAACCTTAGCACCACTGGTCCTTTGCATAGATCTCGTGACAGTTATAGCGACTCTTGTAGTAGCAGAGTTGCTGCGGTAACCTCTGTAGGAGGGAGCTGCTTGCAAGGGGAGGCATCATTCCCTCGGAAGAGGAAAAGTTATGAGGACAAAAATCCCTATCCTTGCAGCCTTGAGAACGTCAAAGCCTTGGTTAAAGAATGGGTGGCCGATGGTGAACTTATTTTGCCTCTGGTTGATGTTCTACTGACCAAAAAAGACAAAGATTGCTCAGATTATTCTATCTATCACAGAGCCACCAGACACCCTACTAAGGATTGTTGGACTTTGAAAAGTATCTTCAAGAAGAAAGTTGTTGCGAATGAGCTGAAGTTCAAAGACACCGGTAACCATGATGTAAGAAAGGACCCTTATCCTAATCACAAGGAGAAGGGGAAGAATGTACGCATGATTGGCTATCTTGGGCCTGTGTGCGATCAAGTGCACATGGCGTCCTACTATGATAACTTAGAAGAAATCGCAACTGGCCAGCGCCCTTAAACAGTACCTGCAGAAGCAAAACTCACAGAGGATACTTATGCTTAAGCCTTGCAAAACTCTGTCAAGTTTCGTACCTTCTTTGACTAGCTAAGGCTGAGCCAAGTCGCCAGGCTGGAAGCAACAAAGGTCCTCATCAACATCACTGAAGTGCATTATACTGAAGTTACTGAGGCTAAGGAGTATGTGCCTCAGCACATCCAGGAAGATTATGGGGCCATTACCTTTTCAGAGGCAGACAGAGCATACCCATTTGCTCATAACCGTCCTGTTTTTGTCACAACTCACATCAATGACGTGGAGTTCAAGCGTGCTTTCCTTGATGGCGGAGCATCCATAAACATCATCACTACCGACACCTTTGTGAAGGCTGGCTCTCCAACCCATTACTGTGACGGGTTTTGGTGGTGAGAAAAAAGTTACTAAGGGCCATGTTGTAGTGGACGTAGCAATTGGCGAGATCCACTCCGCAACTAAGTTCCATGTGATTAAAGCGGATACAAATTACCACATGATACTTGGCAGAGCTTAGATGCACTGATATAGGGCTATCCCGTAGAGTTATCACCAATGCATGAAGGCAAAGTTAGGGAAGCGCACATTAACCATAAATGTGTCTGAAAAGCCATTTAGAGTAGAGGAGGCACACTATTCTAATGCAGTTTTCTTCACTAAGCTATCAACGGATGAAACTCCAAGGACTGGTAAAGTTGTAGGGGTAAAATTGCAGAAGTGAGAAGATATTCGAGATACAAAGGCTGCACCAGAAAGTAGTAGGCAGAAGAGGAGCAACAAGTTCACAAGCCCTCCGCCCAAGATTGTTAAGGTGCACGAAGGCGGCAAGAGGTTTACTACCTATGATTTAAATTCATTGAATATAGATATACTTAAAACGTAAAATATTTATAAAAAATCATCTAAAAATTTAAAAATATTTTTTACAAATATTTTATTGTTGAAGTATATCTTAGTTAAGTACATCCAAAAACATATTAAAATATAAATAAAAAAATCACTAATCTCTATTTTTTTTTTTTGGTTCGTGAATTCAATGATATTCTTTTATTTGTTGAATCAATTTTGTTTGTTGAAATTGATTTGGTGTTCATCGTATGGTTTCAAATTTTCATATGATTTTATTGAAAATATTTAAGAGCGTGATTCTTTCTTCATTGAGAAGTGAATTAATTTCTCCAGGATCATAGCTTTATAGTTGTAGGTGGTTAGTTTAATATAGTAATTTCTTTGATCAAGTTTTTCCTATATACTATAAATAGAATCTGTTGTTTCTGATTTTGTTTTACCCAAACATTGTCCCCACCTCCAGAGTGGTTCTTCCACTAGAAGAAGTCCACTATTTTAAGTGGGTCCAAAGCCGGTGGTGAACAAAATTGTTTTAGAAATTGTTTATTTTCTCTAGAAGGCTATAAAATTGATGAGATGGTGGGAGGCTTTGGTAAAGAAAGTGCAGAATTTGATATAAAGTTACCCAATTTCTAACTCCAACAATTGATATGAAAAATGGCCTTTTGGGGTAATGGTCATATGGGTTTGTAACAAAAGAAAAAAGTGATGGTCCACATCGTTTGCTGTTTGCTGTGTTCGTCGAGGGTTCCACATCATGAGTAACATTTCTAATTTCATATAATTTTATGCACGTGGATGCATTTTTCATATTCCCAACATGATCCTTGAATTTTTTTTCCCGTTCCAGTCTTTCAATTATTTGTTCTCTTATGCACTTCGTATGCTTTTTTTTTTTTTGGCATCGTGATATTTTAATCTGTTTGAATGTCAGATGAATGGATTTTATCTCTGTTTTGTGTAGGTAATAATGGATAATTTTTTTTTTTATTTATTACAATGTATGGATTATAATGCGAGTTTGTTTGATATTCATTTTCGTTCTTGTTGCTTTTGACCTGATTGAAGCCCTTGAAGCGGTCGATTTTGATGTAGTTTGGTGTGTTTGGTTGATTTTGATTTTGCTTTTCTTTGTTGCTTTTATGTGATTTAATTGCATTAATTTCAAAAGAAAGTGATAGTGAAGATGCTTGCCTGCTTGTTTGTTGCTTTATTGACTTATGTTATAAACAAAACTACTAATCAATCAGGGTAAAATTTTACTTTCAATGAGAGTAATATTTTACTTTTAAACAGAGTAAAATTTTACTTTCATAGTAAAATTTACTGTTTCCTTACAATGTTTGTGCTTTTTTTTCTTTTTTCTTTTTCTTTGGCCTCATGAATATTTTTTGTTTATATGTTAGAAATGGTAAGCTTTATGATTTTGTTGATTTTCAAATTTGAGTAAATCTAACAAGATTTTGATTTCTATTAACAGTGTTGATTACGGAACTATTGTATGTTATATCATGCGTGAAATCATGAGAGATGAGCCTACTGCAAGGTCTGTGGAAGATGATGAAATTAACAATTTTCAAGCATCAATAGTGCATTAATTTTTGAATGATTCTTCAAAGGCATGGGGTGGAACAATTCAACCTCAAAAAAAAAAAAAAGCCAAGTAATAAGACCTCAAGGACGGCGATGTGGACGACTTTTGAGAACTACTTTTTTGTATCTGATATGAATGATGAATGTAATTTTTCTTTTTTGTGAATGAAATAATGTTGAAAAAGTAATTGTAGGTGAAAGAGTGGTAAAAGAGTAACAATGATACATGTTATACTTATTATGGATTAGGATGGAACATTGTTATAGAACATTGTTATGGATAGAATACAATGATACAATTTATATTTTGTGTCTCTTGATAATATATGTAGTTGTGGTGTTATATTATTTTTGCACAAAGATTGTGTTATGAGTAGCAGGGATTTTGTGTATCGTTGTAAATTTTGGTGCAGGTTGGAAATGTTTTCCTATAGGACTCACATATTTTAAAGTAAAATTTTACTTTGTAATAGAGTAAAATTTTACTTTTAATTCAGAAAACAAATCAGAAACTTGCATAGACAAACATTAAACAACAAAGTAAAATTTTACTTTCAATTTAGAGTAAATTTTACTCTGAAATATAGTAAAATTTTACTCTAAAATAAAGTAAAATTTTACTTTCATGTTAAATGTTTTACTATTTTTTAGACTAGAATTTCACTCCTATTAAACAAACTCCAACATAGTAAAATTGTACTTTCAATTCAGAGTAAATTTTATTTTGAAATACAGTCAAATCTTACTCTGAATAAGAATAAAATTTACTTTCATGTTAAGAAAAGTAATGTATACTTTCTTTTGGACTAGAATTTTACTCAAAACTTTCAGGTTAACAAACTCCATTATAAGTTCCTTTGCATGAACTAATCCAACCACATGAAAAAAAATATATATTAAAATGTCAAATTTAACCACAAAACAAATCATAAACTTGGATTAGACAACCATTCAACAATATAGTAAAAATGTATTTTATTGAATACACAGTAGTGAACCGACACTTGTCATTTTTTATATACACAGCAGTCCGAAAATCTTTTGCACCTCTAACAAATCTTTGACCTGCATGAGTAATTTCATTCACTCATCTAGAAGACAACAAAAGTCCTTTCTTCATGGCGACAAAACATAGGAAGTAAATCCATTTCATCATCAGTAATGTTGGATCTACTTGCATAACAACATAAGAGCTGGAGCCATTTTTCAAATTTGCAATCAGTTTATAGTAAAAATTTACTGTCAATCAAAGTAAAATTTTACTATCAGTACAAGCCCAAAAACAAATCACAAAAACACAGAATACTAGAGTAAAATTTTACTGTCATTCTATCAAATAAAAAAAAGCACATATTATAATAAAATTTTACTCTCATTTTATCAAACAAAAACAGAGCACATGGTACCAGAGTAAAATTTTACTCTCAAACAAAAAACAGAGCACATAGAATCAGAGTAAAATTTTACTCCTGAACAAAAACAGAGCACATAGTACTAGAATAAAATTTTATTCTATCAAACAAAAATAACTAATCAACAAAAAAAAAAAAAAAAACTAATTAACAAATCAACGTACCTGATCATACTTGAACAATAATCAAACATGTGATCGAAGCAAAACCTTTAAAACTCGATCAACATTCTGAATGTTGATGAAACTCTCAAAATCTAATACAGATAAAAATTTGAAATATAAAGCTCTCATTGATATAGATTTCGAGATTGCCAAAGAACACTTGATCGAAGCAAATTTGGTTAGATCGTCAGTGGCAAATCGTCTATTGTTGACCGAAGGTGAGATTGTTGGTGACGAGATTTTTAGATTTAGAGATTGAGTTTTTGTGAGATATTCGCTGATTAGATTTTCAAATATATGAGATCATGTATATGTTGGAAAAAATTGTGTTTTATATGGCTTATTTTGGGCCAACTTTAAGGCCAAAATTGAGTAGGCCCCGTACGTCTTTTGGGCTGGGTCCGAAGAGGTGAAGTGTTCCTTGTCGCGTGGCAAGTCACACGGTGAAAACGGTTCATCAAAACCATTTATGAGTGAATGGGAACATGACGTCGTTTTCGGATTCGTGGAATGGACATTTAAAGTTTTCAAATGTGGGTTTCCTTGTGAGGCTTGTCCCACTTTGAAAGTTTAAGAGAGTTTATTAGTGTATATAAGCTCTAGCCTACAACACTTGGGTTGGGCCCCAAAGGGCACCCCAAGTTTGTAGAAGGGAGGAGTTATGGACAAAGTGAACCTTAGCCCAAACCACCACACGCGCGCGCCGCCCCCCGTCCGGCTGAGCCGTGCCGGGTGTGGGTGGTGGGTCGGTTCTAATATTAATTTTTTAGACAAAATTTATTTGAATCTTTTCCAAAATTTCTTGCGGGAAAAATTAATTTAAATTTTGTAATTCGAATTCGAATTCGAATTTGAATTCAAATTCTTGTCCAAATATTGTGTCTCCTTCAGTCCGAATTTCCTAGTGTAACTGCCGAACTAATTTATTCAGTTTCAGATCTGTTAGACAGTCCACACAGGTCCTAATTTGTTTGAACCTCCGGACAGATTCAGTTATTAAACTGTCCAGGCAGTTTCAGCAACAGTTGGTATATCTGTCCAGATTTGTTTGAATTTCAAAATAGTATCTGTTAATACAGTTTTGCACCTATTCATGTCCTAAATTACACCTGTTCGGGACTGTTATGCTGTCTATAAATACCATCAATTCCAGCAGTCTTGATGATCTAATTTCCAATCCAAAAATCAGTCTGCATAGTGCCTTTGCTGTCCAGATTTTCCTATTTACATTATTTCTTCATTTTTAGTTTTAGAATTAAATTCAGAGAGTAAGAACACAAGGTTTGGTTCGCCGTACAATTTTGTTTGGTGTGCTACAACAATATTGTGAAGATCATTGTATTCTGGGAGATAGACGTCACATAACCGTAAGCACCGTAACGGGGCGAATCTGTCTTAAGGACAGAGTGTCACACACTCGACTTGGTCTTTGGATTCTCTTTTAATTCGATTCAATAAATAAACTCGGTATGTTATTTATTTATTTTGTTTGTTTTAGTTTCATTTATTTTATTTACACAGAAGATTGTTCCAACAATCTTAAGACATATTCAAATTTATTCTGTTTACAGAATTTTTTCGTTTGTTTCCTTTTCTCTTTCTTCTTTTAAAAAAATTATTTTCTGTGGATTTACAAAATAATATTCAGGTTGGAAAAACAAATAGTGATTATATGCTATATGACAGATAGTAGTAATATACTGTCTATTTTCTTTGATAACTAGTAGTACGATACTGGTGTCATTAACAATTCAGAATATATTTTTGTGAAATTTTTTTAGAAATTAATTTTGGGTTTTAGAAATTATCTTCTGAGTTTTCATTACTTAAAATTCTATTTTAGTATTTTAATTATTGAAGTGTTACCGAAATTAATTTTTGGTGTGGAATTAATTTGGTTAAGTAAAATTTTATTTTATTTCCAACTTAATTGAAAAGTAAAAGTTATTTTCTTATTTCTTTATTTTTACAGAATTTAATTTCTTGTGTGGAATTAATTTAGTTGAATAAAATTTTATTTTATTTCCAAATTAATTGAAAAATAAAAGTTATTTTTTAATTTCTTTTATTTTACAGAATGTAATTTCCTGTGTGGAATTAATTTGTTTGAATAAAATTTTATTTTATTTCCAAATTAATTGGAAAAATAAAAGTTATATTCTTATTTATTTTATTTTACAGAATTCAATTTCCTGTGTGAAATTAATTTGGTTAAATAAACTTTTATTTTATTTCCAAATTAATTGGAAAATAAAAGTTACATTCGTGTTTTTTTTATTTTTTACAGAATTTAATTATGTGAATTTGGTTTAATTCTCTGTGTAGTGTAAATTCTAATTATAATTTTGTTTTATAAATTAGAATTGATGGCTACTGAAACTAATGCCCAAACAAGTACTACTGTGGTGGCTGCAATGACGCCAACCCCCTCTCCTGTTGTAACAGTACCGGTAAATCACGGTGAAAAGCCAGAGAAGTTCTTAGGAACTGACTTCAAAAGATGGCAACAGAAAATGTTGTTCTATCTTACAACTCTAAACCTGGCTCGTTTCCTCCGTGAAGATGCTCCTATCTTGAAAGAGGATGAAACCGGCCGGCAAGTGGTTGCTGCGGCTGATGCCTAGAAACATGCTGATTTCCTTTGCCGGAATTACATCTTGTCACGACCCAAACCCGCCCCTATAGGTTTAGCACCGTAACCGGCCAGTAATCCGAGATTACCGAAGGCCTGCTTAACAGTAATAAAGTAAAACAGAGTACAGGGGCATGGCGGAAGCCAAAACAGTAAATAAACAATGTCCAATGAGCTGTGAGTCTGTATGCAAAAAAAAACTTTTCATACATTTATATACAGTCAGACAAAACAGTATGTACAATATATACAGTCAGACAAAACAGTATGTACAATGTATACAGTCATTCAGAACAAGGACTTAATCTCTATTAAACAGTACAATAACAGTCTACAGTTTACGAAACAGAACAGAATGGGGAAAAACTAAACACCCCATAGCCTTAGCTTGACAGGCTCGGAACCTCGCAGTGAGGCACAACGGTTGGCTTGACAAAACTGGAGTTTACCCCGACGCTTCTAGCCGCAGTCTGGTGCCTAAACACCTACATATATATATATAAGCAGTGAGCTAAAGCCCAGTGAATAACATAATGTGTAAAGGGGTTAAGAATGAAATGCCCTTACAATAATGAAAACAGTTCATTGATTCAGTATATCCGTCATTCAGTCATATGTGATACATCTATTAGCATAACAGTACAGTAAACAGTAGGTCTTAAAAGACCGAACAGTAAATGATGGCCATCAATCAGTAAACAGTAGTGGTTCCAACGAGGGAACCGACAGAGATCTCTGTAACAGTAACAGTCAGTAACAGTAGTTGCTAAGGATGCCACAATACAGTTCAGAATATAGGACATTCATTCATTCAGTTAACAGTAATCAATTTAGAAACAGTACAGTTCAATTGTTCAGAAGATGATCATTTTGAACAAATCTTTACACAGTTGTTACTCACAGAGTTCTGGGCTACAGTAAAGCTAGAGCGCGTCCCGAGTCGCCAACCCTACACAGTTTACAGATTGAACACACACTAAGCTACACAGTTGGGAAAGATAATAACTTAATCCCTAATTTGCCTCGGCGTGTTCTACATCTATATCCTCATTAAGATGCCTTAAACTAGGCCTAAGAATGCCTAGGATGGGATGAGGATGCAAAGATGCACTTAGAAAATATTTTTAGAATTTTCAGAAAACAGGGGTCACGCTCGGGCGTATATTACACTGCTCGAGGGGACATGCAGACAAAGGTTTCCACTCGAGCGTCGAACTACTCGCTCGAGCGTACGGCAAAACAATCAAAAGTGCTGGATAGGTGAAATTCACGCTCGATTGGGCGCTCGACACCCTCTCGATCGCAAGACACAAGGTCCCGCTCGAGTGTTAATTCTTCCGCTCGAGCTGACCTAAAAACAGAACAAAATGTTGGGAGCACGATTTCCACGCTCGAGCGCCAGTCACCCCGCTCGAGCGTGAGTCCAAATTCTGGAAATTCCATATTTGAACTTCAAGCTCAAAACCAAGTTCAAATGTGCAAATTTGGATCCTCTTGGGCCAATTTTCCAGAAAACATTCCAAAACTCATAATTTAACATGATTCCAAAGCTCAATTGTAAAATCAAAGCCCAAGGGTGTTTCAATTAAATCCAATTTCAACCCAATTTTCATGAACAAGATGAACATGCAACATGCATGAACTTAAATCATTTCAAAGCTTTAAATACAAGCTGAAATGAGCTAACTCTTACAAATACATGATGAAATCATGGTCTATTCTCAAAACATGGACATGCATGTGGCAAGTTTACGAAGAATAAGCTCAAAATGCAAAAGTATGCCATGCATACAAAGATTAAGCTTCTAATGCAACAATTTAAACCAATTCTAGGCTCGATTCTTCAAATTAGCATGAAACATGCAAGAATCAACTTAAAAATACAATCAAGAGGATGAAATTCATACCTAAGTTCCTTAATTACTAGTCTAGAGGTTCAATCTAGCAAGGACTCCTTTCAATTCCTCCAATTCCAAGCAATTCTAGATGAAATCACCCAATCTCCTTATTCTCACTCTCTAGTCAGCAATAACAATGAATATGGCTGATGGAAATGTTTTGTTCAATGCATTACAAGTCTCAATATGTGCAAAGTGGTGGACCACTACTATGGCAATGTGGTAAATAATGCAACTCTTGTTATTGGCTTATTTTAATATAATTTAATCATACCGAATCAAATTTCAGAAAAATATGCCAAAAATCACATAAATCCTAATGATCATAAAACATCAATCGATTTCCGGTTCAGCCACCGATAAGGCCTTCAATTCGCAGTTTAAACATGAAACATGAACAGATAATCAAATAGTCAGACAGATAGATAATGCATTTAAACAGATACAGTCAATCAATCAGTTTTCAGATTCCAGTCAGTCGGTTCAGTATTTCAGTTAATTCAATTACCAATCATAATCAGTCTCAATTTAGCAGTAATCGGTAGTTTATCGGTAAACAGTGACGAGGGTTATTACAGTCTCCCCTCCTTATAAAGAGTTTAGTCCTCTAAACTCAAGTTACCTTCGTTCTGGAAGAAAACAGGATTCAAAGGAAACAGTTCAGGATATCTTTTAGCCATGTCATCTTCCCTTTCCCAAGTGGCATGCACGCTACCATGGTTTTTCCAGTCAACTTTTACTAATGGGATCTCTTTGTTTATCAATTTCTTGATCTGTCTGTTCACAATCTGTATGGGCCATTCCTCGTAAGTGTAGTCATCACTCAGCACTACACGAGTAGGCTCTATCACATGGAAAGGATCCCGGAGGTAGTCCCTCAACATAGAAATGTGGAAGACGTTGTGCATATGCTCCATTTTGGGAGGAAGCGCAACTTGATACGCTATCGGATTGATTTTCTCAATAATCTAATACAGTCTGATATATCTTGGCACTAACTTACCTTTGACTCCAAAACGAGTTTGGCCTTTCATCGGTGTCACTTTCACAAAAACGTGATCACCCACTTCATACTCTCTGTCCCGTCTTCTGACATCCGCATAACTTTTCTGTCTGCTCTGTGTGGTTTTCAGTCTCTGTTGTATCAGTTTCACTTTCTCAGTCGTTTCATAAACAATCTCAGGCCCAAGCAAAGGCCCATCTCCAACTTCTGCCCAGTAAATCGGAGATCTACATTTTCTGCCATACAATGCCTCAAAAGGCGCCATACCAATACTTGAATGATAACTGTTGTTGTAGGCGAATTCAGCCAATGGCAAATGGTTTTCCCAGTTTCCATGAAAATCAAGGACACACATTCTCAATAAATCCTCCAGAGTCTGGATGGTCCTTTCTGACTGGCCATCGGTCTGAGGATGATAGACACTACTCAGTCTCAGTTCAGTACCCAATGTAGTCTGTAAGCTTTGCCAAAATCTCGATGTAAACTTCGAATCCCTGTCAGAAATAATGGACACAGGCACTCCATGCAGTCTAACAATTTCATCAATATAGAGTATAGCCAATTTGTCCGCATTATAAATTGTCTTAACAGGTAAGAAGTGAGCAGACTTAGTCAGTCTATCAATAATAACCCAAATTGAGTCTATACCTTTACTGGAGCGAGGCAATCCCACAATAAAATCCATGGTGATATGTTCTCATTTCCACTCCGGTATGGGTAAGGGCTGCAATAAGCCTGCGGGTCGTTGATGTTCAGCTTTGACTTGCTAGCAATGAAGACATTTCGATACAAAATCAGCAATTTCTTTCTTCATTCCTGGCCACCAGAAATTCAATTTCAGGTCTTGGTACATTTTCGTATTCCCCAGATGGATAGAAAATTTTGAATTGTGGCCCTCTTGCCGAACTCTTCTTTTCAATTCAGAATCATTCGGTACACACAATCTTTCCTGAAATTTCAGTACATTATTCTCAAATTTGAAACCCGGTCTCGGTTTAGTTTCCCTTTCTTCGATGATCTTCTTCAAGAAGTCATCTGATTGCTGTTTCTCTTTAATTTCTTCAATCAGTGCCGGTTGAGCAGAAATAGCAGCTATTGTTCCACCTTGTTCTCGGAGAACAACTTCAATTTTAGATCTTTCAAGGTCACAAAGCAACTCTTTCTGTCCAGTAAGTAAACAGGCTAAGTTTCCGATCGATTTCTGACTCAACGCATCGGCAACGGTGTTGGCCTTCCCCAGATGGTACAAAATCTGTGGGTCATAGTCTTTAATCAATTCTAGCCATCTCTGCTGTCTCATATTCAGTTCCTTCTGAGTGAAGAAATATTTTAAACTCTTGTGGTCGGTGTATACTTCACATGTCGCCCCATAAAGGTAGTGATGCCAGATTTTCAGTGCAAATACTACTGTAGCAAGTTCCAGATCATGGGTCGGGTAGTTCTTTTCATGCAGTCTCAGTTGTCGGGAAGCATAAGTAATAACTCTCCCATTCTGCATTAAAACACACCCCAAACCCTTATGAGAAGCATCACTAAATACAGTATAACCATCCGTACCTGAAGGTAAGGTCAGAACAGGTGCAGTCACTAGTCGAGTTTTCAATTCTTGGAATGCTGATTCCCTTTGGTCAGTCCAGTCAAATGATATCCCCTTCTGAGTCAATTGAGTCAACGGTAAGGCAATTTTGGAGAAATCTTTGACAAATCTTCTGTAATATCCAGCCAAAGCCAAAAAGCTTCGGACTTCCGTCACATTTGTTGGTCTAGGCCAGTTTACTACAACTTCAATTTTCTGTGGATCAACGAAAATTCCATCTTTGCTAACAACATGCCCCAAAAACATAACATGATCGAGCCAAAATTCGCATTTAGACAGTTTAGCATAAAGTTTCTGTTCTCTTAGGGTCTGTAGGGCAAGTCTCAGATGATGTTCATGTTTTTCTATACTTTTGGAGTAAATCAATATGTCATCTATGAATACAACTATAAAGTCGTCGAGGAATGGTTTAAAGATTATGTTCATGAGGTCCATAAATGCAGTAGGTGCATTGGTAACTCCAAAAGGCATAACTAAAAATTCGTAATGTCCATACCTCGTTCAAAAAGCAGTTTTGTCTATGTCTTCTGGTTTAACTTTCAACTGATGGTATCCGGACCTGAGATCAATCTTAGAGAAAACTTGAGCACCTTGTAACTGATCAAATAAGTCATCAATACGTGGTAATGGGTATTTATTTTTCACAGTTACCTTGTTCAGTTCACGGTAGTCAATACACAGTCTCAGTGAGCCGTCTTTCTTTTTCACAAATAAAACAGGTGCACCCCACGGTGAAGTACTAGGCCAGATGAACTTTTTGTCTAACAGTTCTTGCAGTTGCACTTTCAATTCTTTCAGTTCAGTTGGAGCCATTCTATAAGGTGCTTTAGATACTGGCTGCGTTCTCGGAATTACATCAACGGTGAATTCAATCTCCCTGTCAATCAAATCCCCTGGCAGATCATCTGGAAAAACATATGGGAATTCTCTGACTATAGGAATACAGTTCACATCAGTTTTAGCATCAACATGTACAGTCAATACAGAACACAGATATCCCTTACACCCTTTCTTAATCAGTTTAGAGGCTTTCATGGAGGAAATCAGATATGAAGGAGGTACCACTCCAACCTCATTAAACACAAATTCAGGCAAACCAGGTGGACGGAAAACTACTTGTTTCATTACACAGTCTATGGTGGCATGATATTTCGTTAACCAGTCCATTCCCAATATTACATCAAAATGATCTATGTTCAGAGGCAGTAAGTCAATAAACAGATGTGCATCTCCAACAATAATTTCACAAGTAGGGTATATGTATGCCCAAGTCATAGATCCTCCAACAGGTGAAGATACAGCTAACAAATAATTCATAGGCTCTAAGGGTCTATTCAATTTTCGCGAAAAAGCATGCGATACATATGAATGTGTAGACCCCGAATCAATCAGAACATAAACATTTTTACTACAAATAAAGAGGATACCTGACACAACGGTCTCGGTATTTTGTACGTCTCCCGGTACTAGGGCGAACACTCGGCCTTGCCTCATAGGCTCTTTCCCGGTAGCTTTGGGGTTCGGTTTTGGTGCAACAGTTGATGCTGCTACGCTTGGTGCAGCTTTACTATTGGCCTGCGGTGCGGAGGGGCAGTCTTTAACCATGTGGCCCACCTTGCCACACCTGTAACAGGCTCCAGATAGTTTGTAGCAAACCCCTTTGTGCTTCTTGCCACACTCAGAACAGGGTGGTATGAAACCACTCCCTTGGCTGGGGCTAGTTGTCGACCCCGTGTTCTGTTTCTTGTTCACTGAGTTATGTTTGCCTTTCTTGAACTTAAAACCTTGCACTTTTCCACGCCATTCAGACGTTGGTGTTTCAGTTTTCAGTGCCTCGTTGTTCGATTCAGCCATCAGTGCTCGGTCAAGAACATTTACATAATTCGGTAGTTTCAGAACATTTATTCTGTCCAGTATTGCAAAATTAAGGCCGCCTTCAAACTTTCTGGCCTTCTTGTAATCAGTGTCCACCATGTGTGGTGCATATCTAGCAAGCTCGGTGAACTTTGTTTCATATTCAGCAACGGACATAGTCCCTTGTTTCAGCTGTTCAAATTCAGTTACTTTCCTATCCCTAACACACTGGGGGAAGTACTTTTCAAAGAAGGCTCCTTTGAATTGAGCCCAAGTCATTACAGTGTTGTCGTTACGGATGAGCATCCACCACCTTCTAGCCTCTTCTTGTAGGGTGAAGGTAGCTAATAGTACTTTATGTGCTTCAAAGCACGGAAAAACCTCAAACAATTTTTCTGTTTCGAGAACCCATGCTTCAGCCTTCAATGGTTCAAGGCCTCCCTGAAAGTATGGCGGTTTCATTTTGTGGAACTTATGGGTGAGAGCAATTATGTCCCCGTCAACATAGGCAGTTATAACAGTTATCAACATAGGCAGTCATTTGTTTAAACAGATTAACACATTAGCATAAAATCAGTCATGTCATAGCCACGCACACTTTAACATATTCATGCAATGCCCTAATCGCTTTTCTAGGACACCCTATAGCTCATTTGGACACGTGTGTGCGGTATAACTCGTGGTAAGTATCGCTCTGATACCACTCTGTCATCACCCAAACCCGCCCCTATGGGTTTAGCACCGTAACCGGCCAGCAATCCGAGATTACCGAAGGCCTTCTTAACAGTAATACAGTAAAACAGAGTACAGGGGCATGGCGGAAGCCAAAACAGTAAATAAACAATGTCCAATGAGCTGTGAGTCTGTATGCAAAAAAAACTTTTCATACATTTATATACAGTCAGACAAAACAGTATGTACAATATATACAGTCATTCAGAACAGGGACTTAATCCCTATTAAACAGTACAGTAACAGTCTACAGTTTACGAAACAGAACAGAATGGGGAAAAACTAAACACCCCATAGCCTTAGCTTGACAGGCTCGGAACCTCGCAGTGAGGCACAGTGGTTGGCTTGATAAAACTGGAGTTTACCCCGACGCTTCTAGCCGCGATCTGGTGCCTAAACACCTACATATATATATATGAGCAGTGAGCTAAAGCCCAGTGAATAACATAATGCGTAAAGGGGTTAAGAATGAAATGCCCTTACAGTAATGAAAACAGTTCATTGATTCAGTATATCAGTCATTCAGTCATATGTGGTACATCCATTAACATAACAGTACAGTAAACAGTAGGTCTTAAAAGACCGAACAGTAAATGATGGCCATCAATCAGTAAACAGTAGTGGTTCCAACGAGGGAACCGACAGAGATCTCTGTAACAGTAACAGTCAGTAACAGTAGTTGCTAAGGATGCCACAATACAGTTCAGAATATAGGACATTCATTCATTCAGTTAACAGTAATCAATTCAGAAACAGTACATTTCAATTGTTCAGAAGATGATCATTTTGAACATATCTTTACACAGTTGTTACTCACAGAGTTCTGGGCTACAGTAAAGCTAGAGCGCGTCCCGAGTCGCCAACCCTACACAGTTTACAGATTGAACACACACTAAGCTACACAGTTGGGAAAGATAATAACTTAATCCCTAATTTGCCTCGGCGTGTTCTACATCTATATCCTCATGAAGATGCCTTAAACTAGGCCTAAGAATGCCTAGGATGGGATGAGGATGCAAAGATGCACTGAGAAAACATTTTCAGAATTTTTAAAAAACAGGGGTCATGCTGGAGCGTATATTACACCGCTCGAGCGGACATGCAAACAAAGGTTTCCGCTCGAGCATCGAACTACTCGCTCAAGCGTACGACAAAACAATCAAAAATGTTGGATAGGTGAAATTCACGCTCGATTGGGCGCTCGACACCCGCTCGATCGCAAGACACAAGGTCCCGCTCGAGCGTTAATTCTTCCGCTCTAGATGACCTAAAAACAGAACAAAATGCTGGGAGCACGATTTCCACACTCGAGCGCCAGTCACCCTGCTCGAGCGTGAGTCCAAATTCTGGAAATTCCAGATTTGAACTTCAAGCTCAAAACCAAGTTCAAATGTACAAATTTGGATCCTCTTGGGCCAATTTTCCAGAAAACATTCCAAAACTCATAATTTAACATGATTCCAAAGCTCAATTGTAAAATCAAAGCCCAAGGGTGTTTCAATTAAATCCAATTTCAAACCAATTTTCATGAACAAGATGAACATGCAACATGCATGAACTTAAATCATTTCAAAGCTTTAAATACAAGCTCAAATGAGCTAACTCATACAAATACATGATGAAATCATGGTCTATTCTCAAAACATGGACATGCATGTGGCAAGTTTATGAAGAATAAGCTCAAAATACAAGAGTATGCCATGCATGCAACGATTAAGCTTCTAATGCAACAATTTAAACCAATTCTAGGCTCAATTCTTCAAATTAGCATGAAACATGCAAGAATCAACTTAAAAATACAATCAAGAGGATGAAATTCATACCTAAGTTCCTTAATTACTAGTCTAGAGGTTCAATCTAGCAAGGACTCCTTTCAATTCCTCAAATTCCAAGCAATTCTAGATGAAATCACCCAATCTCCCTATTCTCACTCTCTAGTCGGCAATAACAATGAATATGGCTGAGGGAAATGTTTTGTTCAATGCATTACAAGTCTCAATATGTGCAAAGTGGTGGACCACTACTATGGCAATGTGGTAAATAATACAACTCTTGTAATTGGCTTATTTTAATCTAATTTAATCATACCAGATCAAATTTCAGAAAAATATACCAAAAATCACATAAATCCTAATGATCATAAAACATCAATCGATTTCCGGTTTGGCCGCCGATAAGGCCTTCAATTCGCAGTTTAAACATAAAACATAAACATATAATCAAATAGTCAGACAGATAGATAATGTATTTAAACAGATACAGTCAATCAATCAGTTTTCAGATTCCAGTCAGTCGGTTCAGTATTTTAGTTAATTCAATTACCAATCATAATCAGTCTCAATTTAGCAGTAATCGGTAGTTTATCGGTAAACAGTGACGAGGGTTATTACACATCTTAAACGGACTTGACAATACATTATACAATGTCTACAGTCCAATCAAGACAACAAAGGAATTTGGGAATCGTTGGAGAAAAAGTACAAAACGGAAGATGCCGGCTCAAAGAAATTTGTGATTGGCAGATTCCTGGATTTTATAATGGTTGATTCAAAAACAGTGATCAACCAAGCTCAAGATTTCCAACTCATTCTGCATGATATTCACGCATACGGCATGTTTCTCAGTGAATCCTTCCAAGTTGCAGCCTTAATTGAAAAATTACCAAAAGGCTGGAAGGAATTCAAGAACTACCTCAAACACAAGCGCAAAGAAATTTCTATGGACGAATTAATTGTGCGTTTAAGGATTAAGGAGGACAACCGCAATTCTGAAAAACGGGTTGGTAAGCATCCTACGGAGTCTAAGGCAAATGTGATGGAACATGCTTCGAAAACCTTGAAACGAAAGTCTTCTGGAGAAAGTTCGTCACAAGGCTGTAAAGGGGGGGAAAATAAAAAGTACAAGTTTAATGGCAAATGTTACATTTGTGACAAAGAGGGAAATCGGTCCAAAGATTGTCGTAGCAATGGCAAAAGTAAAAGGAGAACAAGCAAGAAGCCTGCTCAAGCCCATATGACCGAAGTGGACAATATTTCCAATGGTGTCGATGACATCAATCTTTCTGCAGTTGTTTCCGAGGCAAATCTTGTCGGAAATCCTAAATAATGGTGGGTGGACGCTGGTGCTACTCGCCATATTTGTGTCGACAAAAAGATGTTCACATCTTATTCTATAGTGGACAATGGTGAACAACTTTTTATGGGCAACTCCTCAACTTCCAAAGTTGAAGGACAAGGAAAGATTGTTCTCAAGATGACATCAGGAAAGGAACTCACTCTCAACAATGTGCTGCATGTATCGGACATTCGCAAGAATCTTGTTTCCGGATCTCTGTTGAGTAAGAATGGGTTTAGGCTAGTATTTGAGAGTGATAAATTTGTATTTACTAAGAATGGGATGTATGTAGGAAAAGGTTATATGTCTGATGGCCTTTTCAAGTTAAATGTAATGACCGTTGTACCCTCAGTTATTAATAATAATACATCTTCTTCTTACTTGCTTGAGTCTTCAAATTTATGGCATGGTAGACTAGGACATGTTAATTATGGATCTTTGCGTAGATTGATTAATATGGAATGTTTGCCTAAAATTGATATTGATTCAAATCATAAATGTGAAATTTGTGTTGAGGCAAAATTATCTAAAACTCCTTTTCATTCAACTGAAAGAAGTACAGAATCACTTGAATTAATTCATAGTGACATTTGTGATTTTAAATCAATTCAAACTAGAGGTGGGAAAAAGTATTTTATCACTTTTATAGATGACTATACTGGATATAGTTATGCTTATTTAATTCGAACCAAGGATGAAGCTTTGGAAACTTTCATTCAATATAAGAATGAAGTTGAAAATTAACTTGGTAAAAAAAATCAAGAAACTTAGAAGTGATAGAGGTGGTGAATATGAATCACCTTTTGGTGAGTTTTGTAAAGAACATGGAATAATTCATCAAACCACCGCTCCTTACTCACCTCAGCAAAATGGAATTGCTGAAAGGAAAAATAGGACTTTAAAAGAAATGATGAATGCCATGGTAATCAGTTCTGGATTACCTCAGAACTTGTGGGGGGAAGCAATACTTTCTACTAATTATATACTTAATAAAGTACCCCAAAACAAAGTGAATCAAACACCTTATGAATTGTGGCATGGAAGAGTACCATTCTACAGATACTAAAAGTGTGGGGGTGTTTGGCTAAAGTGGCTATTCCTAGTCCTAAAAAGACTAAGATAGGTCCTAAGACCATTGATTTCATTTTCATTGGTTATGCCAAGAATAGTAGTGCATATCGGTTTTTGATTCATAAATCAGAACATTCCGAAATACATGTAAATACTATTATTGAATCTCGGAATTCATCTTTCTTTGAACATGTATTTCCAAATAAGACTGGACAAGAGACTAGTAACAATAAAAAATCTCATGATCAAGAACATGATCAAGAACAAGAGTTAGACCAAAATGAGGAAGAAGAATCTAGGCGTAGTAAATGTGCTAGAACCTCAAAATCTTTTGGTCCAGATTTCCTAACTTTTTTGTTAGAAAATGAGCCTTTAAATTTTAAAGAGGCTATGTCCAATCCTGAAGCTCCTTTATGGAAAGAAGCTATCAATAGTGAAGTTGAATCCATCTTGCAAAATCACACTTGGGAACAGAGGGCTCTTGCATTGCTTCAGTCTCATCTCTGGGATCTGCCATTTCATCAGATTCAGCCACGCTGGGGCACGGCGATGGCTTCGCAGCTATCCTTGGACGCTATTCCACTCTGGCCACATCGGTGGCTGCTCACTCTCATCCCTTGCCGATGTCTACCCGACCGCATCAGGTTAGAGCACGGTCGTCCATCTGTGGGCACTATACGGTAGTTCGACCACATCGTCGGTCGCCCATACCACGTGCGCCAACCTACCTCTCTGCTGGATTTTTTCGCCATAGCCTCTGTTTGTTCTCCGCCACCCATCGCGGATCCCTCACGGGTTCAGCAGTTTTTCGCAGAGTTCGTTGACAGATTCATCGAGGGGATGGAGACTTAGACTCATTTGAGTTCTCCCCATCCGGCCCCCCTACTGTTGCCATGGCGATCCAAGGCACTCTCTAGGTTCAAGGGACCCGAGTTGTGTCCTCGCAGGCTCACTGGGCGTCTCCTTTCCCCATTTCTTTGAATGACACTGTGGGTCACTGCCAGGCGTTTGAGTTCAGTATTTTATGACTTCTTATTTAGGTCACCTAGTGGAGTATGGCCGGATAACTCTTCATACCGATCCCTATAATGAGTGTGAACTTGGGCCCGGTTCTCTCAGCTTGTGGACGGCAGGGCTAACATTCTCTAGAGCCCTCATGAGACCAGGTTGTTCCGGGCACTGCAACACATAAGTGAGAAGCTAAACTGTGTCTGGGATATA